>JAULBS010090919.1:0-2500 GCA_032355785.1 Symmetromphalus regularis | reverse complement strand
ACAATACTTAGGATTAACATATTTAGGTATATACCCAGTTTTTAATGGGCAAGGAATGCATTTATCATATATATAAATCTGATAGATGGGTTTAAGTGACAGTTAATAGTAGAAAATAAAAATAAAACAACAACATATTTTCCATCTAAATTAATATGAGAATATGTTCAAAACTTTGCACAATTGCTACAAAAAAGCGAACGTAACATCCAGTGTAACTGAAAGTTTAAAGGAATGACTTTTCATTTACTTTTAGGAAAATATGTCCTCTTCATGAGATGAAATGTCATCATCTAGGCCTTGAAAATATTCTGATGTATGGTTTGTACATGCATTCTCGTCTTCACCACATGCACATAGTTCTGTGCAAACAAGACCCTGCTGACTACACGAACAACGGGACTTACACAGACTCTTTTTGCTTCCACATTTTACTAACTGGATAATTCATACAGGGCTGCTGGCAGTATGGTGGTGACTAGCGAATACCCATCTTGCTACAGAGTCCAACCGAACTCTGTGGGTGGTGGAAAGATTGGTTTAGTTGTAGTATCATTTGCCCAAATCATGGCCTGGTACCATGCTGTTAGAATTGCTTGGTATAATGCAGCTTTTGTAGGTGGCAACTTCTGTCCCTCACTTTGATTGTTTTTGAAAAATTCCCAATGCAACACGCTAACATCTCATTTTATTCTGCACATTGTATAGTTGGCACACATATTTCTCTAATCCTGTGATTGTCTTCATTGAAGCATTAGGTGCCCCTAACATCTTAAATGAATTAATCACATCTTTACTAGTCTTGAGAAACACCTTCCAGCAAGTAAGTTTTCCTTTTCCCACAAACTGTCCAGTGAGATCAGCCCCAGTAAATGCATGAAATCCTGGTAGGGCAGTAGCTTTATCCCCCCCTATGTCCCTTATAGATTAGATTCAGATAAATGTTTGCTCTTTTTTACCCTTGTTACAGTGTGAAAATGTGTCACTCGGTATAGTTGAGGAAGACGTCGTAAACCTAGCACAAGGACATCTGTGTCTTTGGAGCACAATCCAAGATATTTGCCCTATGTTTTGTAGCATCAATGCCATGCAAAATGAGCCCAACATCAGCTTCTTCATGTGTACACTCCAGATAACTCACATCCCGTCGTTTGGAGTACACACGGTCCTGCGATGTTACCATGAAAATAGTTGACATATTTTGGAAATGAGTTATGCATGTTTGTGCAAGATAAACTGTGTTCGTTTTTTTGTTTTTGTTTTGCTAGCAAGAAACTGCTTAACATTCACATTTGCTACAGATGTATCTGTCACATGGTAGCTAATTGGCTGGACACAATCTGAATGCTTGTTCCTCGTATCTTTCAGGGACTTTTCTTGAATGGCATAGTTGTCAAAAACTAAGTGACCTTCGTCACACTTTTTAAATATGTTTTCAACTGTTTTCACAAAATGTTTAGCCAAATCTTTGCATGTTTTGACACCTCTAGGCTTTCCAGTTGCACAATTCTTTGATGAGGCACTAACTGAATGATCCAGGTCCAACAGGTACAAGATTTTCTAACTATCTCATCAATTTGCTTTTCTCACAACACATTACAACTGATCCATCAGGGTTAAAAAGTGATCTAGGAAGAGCAGTGAATTCATAGGTTCCTTCAAATCTACAGCAGTACGGGATCTGGCAACAATCAGCAAACGAGGGAAGATGATATTTAACACCAATACTTGAGCATCACTTGCATTGATAGCAGTACTAAGCTGCACTTTCCATCTGCGATTACTTGATGATTCAACAGCATCTCCAAGGTTTTAACAAAGCACTGTAAGTGCATACTTCATGTAGTCGTGTATTGTCGCAATTTTCATGGCAAAAAAAGCACAAGCTATTGTCAAACTGTCCAAAGGATGACGTGGTACAAAGTTGCATAGCACATTTGTCATTTAATATTAGTGTTGTTGATTTTGATGGACGGCCTTCTTTTACCTCTAGTGGGTCACTCGACTGTAAGCAAACTGCATTTTCGTACCTTTTCTTTGCTCGGACTCTATTTTGTGAATTAGTTACTTTATTAAATAAATTATATTATCAGCTTCTTCGGTCTCTTAAACATAAGTAGGCACTAAAATATTCATTCTCAGTTGATTAGAACCCAAAATATCGGCAGTTTACGGATCATGTATCCATACTGACGGCCATCTTGAATTTAAACCGGAAGTGATATTTAAAAACATTGAAAACATCGTTATTTCCGTTCTCAATACTGCATTCAATAAAAAAAATGCATGCTTCCCACGGGATGACACAAGCACATACACTATATAAAATTTTTATTTAATGTTTAAATTAACAATATATCTCTATTATTAAAATGACATTGAGAGAAATTTGACCAGTATATACAGTGCTTGTATATGTCTACTTATTTACACACACACACACACACACACACACACACACACACACACACACACACACACACACACACACACACACACA
>JAULBS010090908.1:0-17431 GCA_032355785.1 Symmetromphalus regularis | reverse complement strand
TCTATAAGAGAACCTAGAGAAACAAATAAAAACGTTAAAATAAAGTTAAAATAAAATAATTAAGAACAACATACCATTAGATATTACATATTTTACCCACTGTTACATTTATATCAAATAAATAGCTTTTTCTACGATAGGAGTACAAGAAACATAACGCCAGTTATGCCTGTTCCTGATCAGGTTGATTGACATTTAACCAAATCAATCAGGATGTTATTAAATTGCAGTCGCATCGTATTTAACTGTCAAGAAGAAAGGACGATGTTGAAGAAACCAAAGATGGGGAGTTCACCCTCTTCACCAAAAAAGATATCAACAAGAGGCATAAATGAAGATCTTCTCATAATCTCTAAAAATTTCTTGACCATGTCCTCGTTCATAATTTTGCCACATGACATTTTTAATTCATACATGTATGTATAGTATACGTCATATCTGGCTGAGTTCCAGGAAAATTGGCATCTTCTTTACATCATACAGACTATATACCAGTCCAGTAGATTCTTCCATCTGGTGTGGATCGCTATAGGTCTGCAGTGATCAGTTATAACGTTTGCATTCCGCATTCCAGATACTGCATGCATATAAACAGATAAATGAAAATAGCTTAGAGCAATCAAACACCTATACCGCATTTCGGATACCGTATTTCGGATACCACGTGTCAGGCAAAAGCAGCTTTATAGTCTATTTATGCAACTTGGAACACGGATATTTGTTGATTACTTTAGTTTGTATGAACCCAGGTGAAAAAGGACTAGAGTTTTGGAAATAGCAAAAAAATCCTATGTTCCAGTTTTCTTCATTACTTTGTTAAATAATAATTTAAATTTTACCCACTGACTCGTACAGTAAAATTGGAAATATTTCACAACCCAAATCAAAGATGGCAGACGACATCATTAAAACTGAACTGAAGTAGTATTAACATGCCCACATCCATTTGGTTCGGACATGTCCCCCCCCACAGATTCCGCGCCTTAAGAGGAAGGCACCTAATCAGGGGGGGAGGGGGGGTAACTATTTTAACATTTAGAATATCTCGGTCATTACTGGTAATATTTGTATCTCATTCATCGTTTTTGCTTTAATAAATAAATCTTTGCAAATATGACATTGATATTAAATAATAATAAATATATTTATAAAATTATAACCGTGTACCATAAAAATACATTATACAAATAATTACCTAACACCCCTATTTTTATATGGATATGTCTGGAGAGAATCAAACATGGCAGACATATAACAAGGGCCATGTAAACAGTTCCCTCCTACAGGCCATGGTGTGAGCTTTCACTCTAAATCAGCATGATACATAGGATTGCAAGACAATACTCCAAAATAGCTTAATTTCACACACAGTAGCCATTGGTATAAACTATTTCCTCAGGATAATTCCTTTTAATTTATTTTAGTTTTTTTGTTTAACAAACCACTAGAGCACACTGGTTACTAATCATCAGCTATTGGATGTCAAACATTTGGTAAATTGTCATAGTCAGTGTGAGCCAGCCTCTGACAGGAATGATAATTCCTTTTATGATGATGAAACATATGTGATGATTAACTTATTTTAATGATTATTTCAGGTTACTATCAATGCCTTAGCTAGCAGGACGCAACGGAAAGGTAATGTTTAGCCCTTCTGACACCTAAAACCCATACTTAACTGTGCTCTACTGATCTTATATTAAAAAAAGTTAGCTATGGTAATAAACATTCATGAATAGTAGTTAGTGTGCAAATAGATAGCCTGGGTTACCTTCACAAGACAGATGAGGAACTCTACTGTTGCCACATAGGCTACTTCTTATTAGCAGCACATAATCATTTACATGCAGACAGGATAACACAAAAAGCACCACCTGTATATATAGAGCTCAATTCAAACTTATTGCATCCATTTGGATGACATCTGAATAGTTAGCAATCTTAATCTTGCTACACACACCATTGGAAAATCCACAAAATCAATGTCTATATATCCCAGATTAAATGGTAGTTGAACAAGTGTTTGTATTCAGCAACCAGACTTTTAAGTGAAAGTTCTGAGAAATAGAAATAACCCAATAGGACTAGGTAATTAAATCTCATACCATATGTTACAGCCTGCTATGTTTGATCAAATCCATTTTATCATGAACTCTTGGAATCAGTGTCAATACTGCTCAAAATAACAATAGTTTCCTCATGCCCTGAAAAGGAAAATTTAACAATATCATATTAGGTGTCAAATAGATATTTGCAACACATTCCTCAGAAGAAACCTGTTGCTGCCAGATGATAGGCCGTTACTTTCTGCAGTTGGCAGTATGGAATCTCATAAGTTTTTTGTTTACTAGTTGTGAACAACTGCTTAAAACGGGTTAATCCAATTGGTCCAAAAACCGATAAATTAATGCTAAACTCCTCTTAACTACTATCTGCGTGGCAATGCAATGAAGTTTCCAGACTTCATGAAAACCCAGGTAACAAACTTCAGCATGGGGTATCACATAGTGTACAACTATAACAAACTCCTGGCTGGAAAGACATTTAGAAATGAAGTTTACGAAAAACAATAAAACAACAATCCATGTATCAATAACATTAACAATGTTTATTATCTTTGTAGAATGACATTATGTACAATAATGACACAAATTTAAATATAGATTTAAAACACCTGTGCTGAATTAAACAAACACCTTGTGTTTTTAAAACTCTGCATACTACATAACAAGATCCTTTCATTAGAAATAAAAATGTGAAAGTAAATACAGCAGTCATTTAATGATAATATTGGTCCTACCTTTAAACTCTTTTTAAAAGAGTGGATGAAGCTTGTATTACAACTATCATAATATAATATCATTACAACTAACAATATAATAACACTGTTTTATCCCAATTAAAATAGAAAATAACCAAAAGTTACATAAAAATCTTTCTATCAGTGACTTACTCCATTCCAGTCAGTGGCGGATCCTAAAAATCCATTTAAGGGGCACCCTAAAAGCATCCTCGGATTCTTTAATGTTTAAAAAAGATAATAATAATAATACAGTAGAATCCTCTTATTTGTATAGGCATTTTGAACAAATATTTTATGCAAATAACAGCATTATTCCTTTATCAGAAATGCACATTTAAAATCATGTTAAGTACTATTCTTTTACTACCGGTATTTGGTATAAAATCAAAGTACATTTATTGAATAGTAATTACAAAAATCAGAAATATTCAATATAGTGAGGAATTCTTTGACAATTTAACCTTAATGCCATAAGAGATAGAAAAATAGTATACGGTTAAACTTACTTTGTGGCAATTTTGTGATTATTTGATAAAAATGTTAAGATCCACCATGGATTTTTTCACTTTAGGGAAAAAAAAAAGTTTCTTATGCAATGCAATTAAAATAAATTCTTTGTATATATTTGCATGCAAATGGTTCTTTGCAGCAGAATATTATGCAATTATCAGGAATATGCTTTTATCAGGAATGCAATAAAGTGGACTTGACTGCAATAATTTTTTTTAACTCATATTTTAGCCAATTACTTCAGAATGTTTGTGACTTCAGCATTGGGCATATTTATTTTTAGCTACTACTATTATCACGATGGTCATTTTTTTTTGTTAAACGACACCACTAGAGCTCATTGATTTATTAATCATCGGCTATTGGATGTCAAATATTGGTAATTTTGACACATAGTCAAGTGTGAGCCAGCATCAGACATATTTTGAACCAGTCTTCAGCTTGAGAGTCCCATGTTCTACCACTAGACCACAGTTCCTCACCACGATGGTCATAAAAACATTGATTTTATCTAAGTAGATATTCTGTTGAGCTAGAACAAAATGTAATATATAATTTAAACTAGCTATAAAGGATTTAACTACTAAAATATGGTAATATAGCTAACAAGCTAGATTAGTAACTAACAATATTGGAATTTCATTTTAAATGCTACCAGCACATTTAGAAAAGTTTACTCAATTAAAAATAAAATTAGGAACGTTAGTATAATTCTGTAACAATGAAATTAATGTGTTTTGATAGGAGTACCCTAAAATGAGTATTTTTATTAATATATTAGGCATTTTATAGACAAATTACAGCGCTGTTGGTAAAATTAGCATGTATAATTACTGCATTTATGCAGTAGCTACATTTTTGGCATTAATTTCTTGCTCAAACTGCACTATCAACAGTAAATTCTATAAAATACCCCAAAAGATTATATGTGAGTACATCAGATTAAAATACTAATTCTATTTTAATTTAGACTAGGTAATCTAATAAAGCTGAGCTGCCCCATGGCACAAACTAATGACTGCCAGCAGTAATGGAGGTTAGTAGATGATGGCAGTTATTCTTAATATAAAACAGTGAAGATAAAGGAAAAAAACAAACTTAAATATATTCATGATGGAATTATGTAGCAAAAACAATGTTTTAAATGAATTGACAAACAAACAGATGTACAGGACAAACAGTCCAAGATTTGTGGTAGCTGATAACAAAATGTTACAATTCACAAAACAATGCTATATATACAACTATATACATAAAAATTAAAAAAATGTATATGCTCTAATATACACAGAGCAAACAAAATACAACTCGTATACTCACATACATGGTGATACATATATATTAAATATTATGTACAAAGTATATCACAGTGTAGTCGGGTTGAAAATAAATTCTCTGGTTTTGGTTTTAATATAAAACTTAATAAATAACATGGAATTTACATAATGCAAATTAAAAAATACACAAGACAGATTCATTCATTCTGTTCATGATGATGGTTTTTCTTAAACCTTGTGAAAAAACAACAACATATGTACAAAATTATTATGACTGATGTACATGCATGAATGATTATTCCTTATGCTAAAGTAAATGTTGCATTGTTAAGGATCATAAAATGATACATCATCCTGTAAGTAATTATGGTTTTATGATACAGCACATGCAAAACTAGGAAAATTTAAAGCACTATTACCCTGTCAAGAAACCATGGTTACTGGTATTCATGGCAAATTTATCAGACTGAAGTATGAAGAATGGTTGTTGAAGGAGGTGCATTTTGTTTTAATGAATCTTTAACAGCCAAAACATTTTATTTTTAAGAAAGTGTGCAATTTTGTTGTGTGTTTTTCTGTTTATTTTTATTAAGAGTTCAAAGATACAATCTTTAAAAGTCAAAATTATCTTATTTTAAACAAAATGGACTTAAACATGATTATATTTATTAATATTTTTACCTTGGCACAGGGATAGAAATTTATAAATGTTTCCCTTGGCTTGGAGAATTAGCATCCCAGAAAAGTTACATGCCCTCATAAAAAAACAGGAAAGTACTTATCCTCATCCACTATTATTTTAATAAATTTGCCTGTAATAAGATTGGAACATATCTGCCAGCCCAAATGAATGTCCCCGGCAATGTTTACTTAACTGATGTTAGTTTTTACCAATTGCTCCTCTTAAACAATAGCATTAGGATTACTACAATTCATACTCTTTATATTATAACTTATAATTCATATAGCCTAACTAGCTACATAACAAACAAACAAACAAAATATTAATTAAAAAAACAAATAAATCAAAATCTACTTTCAGTTTACCCATAATGAAAACACAGATACATACTTAAAAGTCTGACGTCAACTACTGTAGCGTAACATGTCTTATATGACAATGAGATACATATATCAAATTATTTTTCTATGTAAATAACTGAAAATAAATATTTAACATTTCAAAACAGGAGTAAGGCCACACCTTTGTTATTTCTCAGTTAACAGATTTTTATAGCAAGATTCTTAGGTCAACAGACAGAATAAAAATGAAATTTATTATAACTGATTTTAAAACACAGAAATTCACAGAATGTGTAAAAATGAAATAGACTGGTGACAAAGTATTTAACAAAACATGTAAATTCTCAAAGCGGAGATTTTCATTTTTTGTTCTATTTTGTAAATATTATTGGTTTTAATGTGTCTGGTAGGAACATTTAAATCAAAATAGAATTTAATTTTTATTCCATTTTGGTAAATCTGTTATCAGAAAAATAAAATAAAATAACAGTGGCCCATTGCCAAACAGAAAGCAACTATGCATGATGATGTTTAACTTTCTAGTTTCTTCCATCCACACAAGTATGAAAATACTGGTCAAATAAAACTACATTTTCCATAATTGTGTCTTCTCACAGAGCAAATTTTAACAATATTACATTAATATATAAAGTTCATCAGCATGCCGATAACAGTCTTAACACAGGTTAGTCAAATGTGGTTTACAGCAGTCAGTGGGTTAAGAAACAAAAATCCTTAAAATGGATTGTAATATTTGTTCCAAACGTTGTGCATTCATTCATTCATGTATATAAATTATATAAATAATGTTTTTATCATTCAGGAGTGTATTGAATAACTAAAATTGAAATACTGGTTTCAGTCACTCAGATATTTGTTAAACTGTCAAAAGTCTTCAAGAAAAATTGTTCTTTTTTCTTCTACAAGTCTGTTCACGTAAAAACTGCATTTTCATTTATTCTAACAAGAAATATGTTTTTGACTCAGATCTAAGTATTCTTAAATACGAAGAAAGATGTTTAATCATTCAATTTAATCATACACACAAAATGGTTTCACTCTGAGTAAATAATTTCTTTTATGCAAAGACTAAATCATTCTCTTATATAAAAAGAAATTATTTTTCATTTCAAGCTTCAAACATTCTTTTATACAAATGAAATGTTTTTCATTCCAAAATTCAAACATTCTCTTATGCAAAGAAATGCTTATCACTCCAAAACTCAAGCACTCTTTTTATAAAAAGAATTGTTTTTCACTCCAAGCATTCTTTTAGACAATAAAATGTTTTTTTTTATTCCAAGCATTCTTTTATAAAAAGAAATGTTTTTCACTCCAAATAACGTTCTCTTGTACCAATGTTTTTCATTCCTATATTTAAATGTGTTCTTATATAAAGGAAGGCTTACAACTCTGAGGTTCAATCAGTTTCTTATACGTGTTTTTCACTCCAACACTGAATCACTGTCACATACAAAAAACATTGTCTTCTATAAACAGAAGTATTTCTTCATCATTAGAAATTCATTTTGTATACAAAGAAACCATTCTTCACATAAATGTATCAGAATCATTCTAATATAAAAGAAGAAGTTTTTCTGCTTTTTGACATTAAAATACTAGTAATCTTTCTTTTTTCATAATGCAAAGAAAACTTTGAAAAATGTAAAGTTTTAGTGAAGAGTGTAAAGCTTCTTTGGTGTGAGACCTTCACGTTTTGACCTGGAATATCTTTAAATAATGCTGTACTAATGCTGGATGTTGAGGTTCAGGAGACGACATCAAAAGTTGGCATCCCAGGATGACGTTTCATCAGGCGGAATATCAACTTCTGACGGATAACTGTCAAAGTTGCTAAAATCGGCAGGCCCTTTCACCTGAAAACAGAAAGAATAATAATAATTACAGAAAGAAAGTTTGTTTAATGACATCCTCGCACACTCAGGTTGATCAGAGGAAAGTTTGTATAACAGCATCCAATGCATTCTTTATTCAGTGGCCGTTAGGTGTCAGATATATGGTTTACAGAAGAAACATTCTTAAACAACATAGGCTACTCTTTTTAATTAAGAGCTAAGTGATACTGACTAAAAATTAAAGTGTATAGGATGAAAGAATGGACAAATGCAAGCCCAATTCTATGTCATCCATTTCATTTCTTCACAAAGATAGAGAAATTAAAATCTTTTGGATTATAATGAATAATAATTGATAACAATTAAACATGGCTACATAGTATTCATATTATATAAGAGATAACTTTTTTATACGTAAACAGTGGTGAATCAAGAGAGGCCCCACCCTCCCTAAATTTTATGATGTAATTAACATTTCAAAAATAATTTTAACATTAAAGAATCTGAGGAATTGGCATCATATTACTGGGATCTCCCTAAATGGATTTTATGGATTTGCCACTGGTGTTTATTTACTTAGTTAGTTTTATAATCTGAATGCACAATACTTTTTAACATGCCTTGACCAATAGAATTAATATTACCTTTGGCACTATGGGTGGTGTAATTGTTCTTTTAACTAGACCATCCCAGTCAAATCCTTGAAACCATCTGAAATTAAACATATTATACTGAAGTACATACTGTTATATTTGATTGCAATGTGATTTAAAATATATGTTTTGCAAACTTTAAATACGTACGTCAATTCCTTTACTGTACAGTATGAAGCTGATAGCTGGCTCCTGATTTGCACTAGAAATATTCATTTCATGCTAAAGTTTACTACAAGATGTTAACATTTTTTATCTTTTACAGGTGAATTATTTTGTATTTTTTTTTTGTAGCTATATAATCAGAATTATCAGGCTTGTTAAAGCTGCACAAATGATCATTACATTTGTGTTGCTCTCTCAAATCAAATTTAATGTAACCCATTTTTTGTTCACATTAAAATTAGAACATCGTTTACAAGTAGTCAATTATGTGCTGAAATAATTGCATATTTTGTAAATGGATTATGCAAAACTAAAATGTTTTTGGCATAACCCATTTATGGCTTATTCAGATTTTCAATTCGAAGAGGCCCGATTATCCACTAATAAATTCACATAAAATAAAAATGAATCCGATATTAATAATCCTGCATGCAATTAATGTACTTACTTGTGTTTCTTTATTTCTGAAATTCCATTTTTTCCATACCCGAGTCTCTCTGATGGATTGTCTCGACAGAGTTTCTTGATAAGCGTGTGTGCGTTGCGTCCAATCTTGCGTGGGAACTCTATCACATCAATGCCTTTCAGAATAATGTTGTATGTCTTCATGGGGTCTGACCCAGTAAATGGTGGACTAAAACAGGAGAAAAATACATTATTATCCCTATAAAAACCAGACACATGTATATATGTTAAAATCCAAACAAAACTGGGTTTTTTAATGTTAAAAGCCATACCTCTGCACAAGTTAGAGTCCATGGGATATAGAGGCAAAACCTTTTATTTTAGATAGCATCTAATGATACATTTTTTTGAAAACTGATTTGACTTAGAAAAAAGGTTGATTCAAATATTTTTATTAGATATTCCTTTTTCTTTATCTTTTGTGTATCGATGTGGGGTAGGTTTTTTTTAAAAAATGTTCTTACCTTCCGGTGAGCAGTTCATACATCAGGATTCCGAGTGACCAGTAATCTACCGAATGATCATGTCCCTTGTTGAGAATTATTTCTGGTGCTACGTACTCTGGAGTGCCACAGAATGTCCAGGTTTTCTTACCCATACCAACTTTCTTAGCAAAACCAAAATCCACCTAAAATTCAAAAAAACAAATTAATTAATGAGTAAAAAATGATAATGCTAAATATTTTTAGCATAAACTTTTTACACTTCGAAAAGAATAAATTTAAATTAAACAATCATTTCAATAATTTTCATAAAACTAAAGAAAGATCCAAAAGAATGTGACTCAGTTTGATGACATTTCTTTTATAAATGAAAAACCTGGTTCTTGCTCACAACATAAACAAAACACTTTGGTGCAAGATTCTCTATTTTCTGGCACTTTGGGCTATTTTCTGTTCCAACCAGTGACCCACAACTGGTTCATCAAAGGCTGTGGTAGCTGTAGAATGATATATACTGAGAAAACTATTACCTGTTTGATGTAACCCTATTTTTATGTTTCAGTTGTAGAATGATATATACTGAGTAAACTATTACCAGTTTGATTAACCCTAGTTTTACTGTTTCAGTTGTAGAATGATATATACTAAGAAAAATATTACCAGTTTGATGTAACCCTAGTTTTATGTTTCAGTTGTAGAATGATATATACTGAGTAAACTATTACCAGTTTGATGCAACCCTGGTTTTACTGTTTCAGTTGTAGAATGATATATACTAAGAAAAATATTACCAGTTTGATGTAACCCTGGTTATCAAGCAGAAGATTTTCTGGTTTTAAATCTCTATAGATGATGCCTTTCCCATGAAGAAACTGGAACGCTTCCAATACACATGCCACGGAGAACCGGGTCATATTGTCATCAAAGCTGCCCCTGAACAATAACACAATTTTCAGTCTATGGTTTGATTCATGAGTTGTCGAGTATTTTTCAACAGTATACTAATATAACACTAATACTGCAATACAGTTTGGTATCTCTCATCACCCTTTTCCTATCTTGGATATATATACTGACTTAATTCAGTCAGTTTTTATCTATGTTAAATAACAATTTACTTCTCGAAAATACAAGATGAAATAATTCAATTCATTCAAAATGTACATAAATGAAAATGTGAATTAAGATTACACAAGTGAGACGGTTAAAACCAAACACACAACTCAGTTTATTACAGTCATTTGAGATTGTTATAATAGTAAAAGTCCAAAGACACTATTCAGTTTATTAGTCATTTGCAATTGTCATAATAGCTAAAAGTCCAAACACACTACTCAGTTTATTAGTCAAATGTGATTGTCATAATAGCTAAAAGTCCAAACACACTACTCAGTTTATTAGTCAAATGCGATTGTCATAATAGCTAAAAGTCCAAACAAACTGAGTACATGCAAGTTTTAAAAACCTCTTACACATCTCTGGTTGTTTACAGGAAGACATTTTAACAAATTTGGTATGAAGGCACCTGAATAATTTGAAGCATTGTTCAAAATGAAAACAAAAAACCTAATCTTTTGACTTCTTGATTAATTTGAACAAAAAGTTAGGTAGAGTGAGCACTTAAATGTTTGTAAATAATTTTCATTCAAATATAATTTAAAATGAAAATTACAAAAGGTAAAATGTACATAGACTAAAATATTAAATGATCACAGTGGCTATACTAGTTAAACATTTGTGAACAGTGGTTGACACATACATCTCATTATAGACATTCAGTTTATATTTGTGAACAGTGGTTGACACATACATCTATTTATAGACATTCAGTTTATAAAACATTGTTAATTGAAATTACAGATAAAAGTATTCTTTTAAGATGAAGCCCAATCATTTATGTATTCTCAAAAATAATTTCTAAATAATTTGTACAGAAATCTTTTGTTTAAGAAAATACTGACTTGTCTCTGAGAATTGTCCAAAGTTCACCACCTAGACATGCTTCCATCAGCATATATACAAACTTCTTGTCTTTGTAGGTACTATATAACCTGAAATAACAAAAAACACTGACATCAGTTTAGGGGAGACCTAGATTTAAAGAAATAGATATCTTTAAAACCTCAACCTACAAATTTATTGGGAAATTCACAAATAAACAGATCTGAACATTGAAAAACTTTAATTTATGGTAAAGTAAAGTTTGTTTTATTTAATGACGCCTCTAGAGCACATTGATTTTTATCTTATCATCGGCTATTGGACGTCATACATATGGTCATTCTGACATATGTCTCTAGAGGAAACCTGCTGCCGCCACATCGGCTACTCTTTCTGATAAGCAGCAAGGGGTCTTTTATATGCACTGTTCCATGGACAGGACAGCACATACCATGGCCTTTGATGAACCAGTTGTGGACCACTGGTTGGAATGGAAAATAGCCCATACTGCAAATGGGTCGACTGAGAAGGATTGATACTACAACTGACAGCTTCACAAGTGGACACTCTAGCATTTGAGCTACATCTCACTCCCTTAATTTCTGGATACGTTTTTGACAAGTATTTCATGAGGGAAAAAAATCCCTTTTTACCCCATGTTTATTTGCATATTTAAAAAAATATCAAGTAATTTAAAACAAAGCTTCCTTTAATTGTTAAAAATATCTAAAATAAATCTCAAGCCATCTTTTATTCAATATTTTAGGTCATTTAAAAAGAAAAATGATTATTGTTTAGTTTAAATCTAGTAATTTTAACGGAAAAAATTAAGTTAAACACTAACAAAGTTTATTTTATTTTTATGGAATTTCTTTCAAAAATTTGCTTCTGGATCCATAACACCATCCTAAAAACAAAACAAAAAACAACAACACCCCACTAAAACTCCCAGTAGTTCCATTGATGAGAATTGATCACACAACTTCATTCTCCTCAGACAGACCAAGAACATATTTTATTCATGTTCTCATAAATACAGTGTCTGGTTTCTTTAACTAGAACATCTAATTCAACTATTAGATGTTAGTGTTTGGCTTTACTTTGAAAAACAGCTCAGGGTCTTGGCAATTCTAGTCCATGATTAAGGATCATTTATCTGGAGGGAATATCTTTGAGATAATGTCCAGCCAATTACAGGCTGCACAACCTAAACACTTCAAACATGGTCCAGTGAGGAAATTAACTGGGACGGCTAACCATGTAGTAAAAAATGTCATCTGATTGAGGAATCATCATTAAAGAGATGCACTGTCTTCCCATCTAATGATCACAACAGAAACAGCTCTCCAGGGCAGAAGATGCAAACATCAGAGCCAGAGATCTGTAGCTCAAATAATCAGACGTGTAGCTCAGATAATCAGACGTGTAGCTCAGAGAATCAGACGTGTAGCACTGAGAATCAGATGTGTAGCTTAGAGAATCAGATGTGTAGCTCAGCGAATCAGATGTGTAGCTCAGAGAATCAGACATGAAAAAAAGTAGTTTTATTTAACGCCTCAAGAGCACACTGATTTTTGTCTTCAAATTTCTTTTTATTATTAACTGATCCCTGACGTGATGTTTTCAAATTTACTAATGGTTTTACGTCAAATTTTCAACCCGACATAACGTCACATCTTCAAATTTATTAACGATTTCGCGTCAAAGCGTAATTGCCTAGAGGGTATTATAAACAAAGGGAAGTAATTTAATTTAAAGTGACAAAATGTTTATTGCTCAGTAGCTCAGGCATATCGCCAAAGTTTATTTCTCTTATTATCACCTATTGGACGTTAATCACATGGTCATTCTGACATTTATTTAGAGGAAACCCACCACAGCCACATAGGCAACTCTTTCTGATAAGCAGCAAGGGGTCTTTTATATGCATCATCCCACAGACAGGACAGCACACAACATGGCCTTTGATAAACGAGTTCACAGGCAGACACGCTATGGTTTGAGCTACATCCCACTCCCAGTTCAGAGAAGCAATCATGTAGCCTAGAGAACCAGATGTGCAGCCTATAGAAGCAGACATGTAGCCTAGAGAACCAGATGTGCAGCCTAGAGAAGCAGACATGTAGCCTAGAGAACCAGATGTATGGCCTATTGAAGCAGACATGTAGCCTAGAGAACCAGATGTGCAGCCTATAAGAAACAGACATGTAGCCTAGAAAACCAGATGTATGTCCTATTGAAGCAGACATAGTTCAGAGAAGCAGACTTAGTTCAGAGAAGCAGACATGTAGCCTAGAGAACCAGATGTATGGCCTATTGAAGCAGACATAGTTCATAGAAGCAGACATAGTTCAGAAAAGCACTAATAGTTCAGAGAAGCAGACATGTAGCCTAGAGAACCAGGTGTGTGGCCAATAGAAGCAGACATAGTTCAGAGAAGCAGACATGTAGCCTAGAGAACCAGATGTGTGGCCCATAGAAGCAGACATGTAGCCTAGAGAACGAGATGTATGGCCTATTGAAGCAGACATAGTTCAGAGAAGCAGACATAGTTCAAAGAAGTCATGCAGCTCAGATGAGCAGATGTATAGATCAGAGAAGTAGAGGGTTGAGGTTGCATTTAAAAAAAAGATATCAATAATAGTTTTAACTACATACTTGTTTTCAAGTCAATAATAACCAAGATTCTGTGATCCACATGTAATAAATGAATGTTTCTCCTCACCAAAAAATTAAAAGCCTAGAGAAAAGATTGCTACTTTCTGTCCACTTTGAGGAAAATGAAGTTAGCTAACACCATGAAAAGAAGACATCCAACAGAAAAAAACATTTTCTTATTTTAACCTTCTGGACACTGAAAGCGACATATCTTGCCATGCTGTTATAACCACAGTTAACCTTAAAAAATAAGTGTGGTGTGATACTTTATTTTCAGGTCACATTGGAGTTATCTCCCCTAAAACAATAATATTAAAAAAATACAAAATTGACCATTTACTTCTTGGAAATTCATAGTTTTTTTTGCAATATTACGCGACCGGCAACTATGACGTAAGGTACATTGAGGACAAAATAGCAACTTCTGATTGATATTTTGATTGCTTATTTGATAGTTTTTTCACCAATGAAAATTGTGACATGGAAGGAAATTTAATTAATTTTCACTTAGTACACAAACTTTGGCCAATATGACACAGTAGGTGACAAAGATAGCCAACTCCTAATTATAATGGTGCACATATATAGCAGTCATTGTTGATTTTTTTTAGCTAAAAAAGTGGCAACAAATATTGCAGAAACCACAAATACAATAAACAAAAATTACAATAACAATAATATTTAGTCCATGCACATCAGTTATTTTTAGGTTTTTATTGGGTTTTCCATTCATAATGTGTGCAGAAAACCAATTTACAAATACCCACTCAACCAGACGTTTGTCAAAATTAATTCAGTAGTCTAGAGGTTAAATAAAGTGAATCTAATATTGTTATATTTAAAGAATTCATCTTATGAGGAATGGTGGTGAAGTCATTTGAAGCACTAACATATCATAGGTGGGCTACTAAAATGTACCCTCTAAGTTTTTGTAAATTTTACAGAAACCATTAAAAATAATTATCTTTTAATAACATTAATAGAAATTTCTGTTTTGGTATACAACTACATGTAGTAATCTTTATGCTTTTTAAGTTCACATATTCCTCTTTCTACCTATGATAATCCTGACTAACATAGGACATAATGCAGATAATATGACTCCAGAATGCAGTAGTTTTTTTTCGTTATGACATTTTATCCACATGAAACACTGTGTTTCTTGTAAATTTGTGAGAACAACCTTGATGAGAGATGGTAAATGGCAAACATTGAGAACATACCCAAAAGGATTAAGAGGTTCTCAGAAATGTACAACATTTTGTGAGGTGATGTCTATTTCAAAAATAGGTAAAAACATTTTTGACCATCTACTAATGATGTAATAAAAATGTCCAATGTTAGATATTTTCTGGAATTTTTTTTCTACTAGTAGCCAAAATCATATAAATAAGTAAACTAATATTTTTCCCCACAACTTATTCCATGGGGTTTACACAGACATCTGTTGAACCCCGTGAGTATTGGCCTGACAGTACAGAGACAGAAGACAAAAGATCATAACATCAATCCGAACACTGCTCTAAGCAGCAGACGGCATAGCTACAGCAGACGTGAATGTCTGGAAGCTTTAATTTGCTCCCAGAAGCCTTTGCATGGAAGAAAGATAATAAGAGACCTGTCAGAGAGGATGAATGCAAACTTGCATAACATTGATTACTTTGATTCCATGACTTAGGAGGCTGGCATATGCAAACAACACCTATTACAGAGCTAGGCGCGCAGAAAAGATCACACCATAAGAAATGCTAATAAAGATGGGATCCAAATTTGATTATGACATTTGTTCATGTTGGGTGCAAGCGTGAATTACCATGGAAATGGTCCATTAAGACAGTTGTCAGAAAGTGTTGTTGGAAAGCCACTTGGGACACCTTTAAGTGCTGGATAGCAACTGCACACAGTGAAACCAGTACGATCAGAAAGAGAGAAAGGATTCTTTAATAACACCCTAGCACATTATTTTAGTCAACAGCTAATAGGGGTCAAACACATGATTCACAGAACAAACCCACTCCTGCCACATAGGTTTCTCTTTCTGATTAGCAGCAAGGGTCTTCTGTAAGAATCTTCCCATAGACAACATGACACATGACTGCCTTTGTTACATCAGTTGTGGACTACTGGCTGGAATGTGATTAAAATGTGTGGGTACTTATAGTGGTGACTGAGCTTGACCTGTACTAACCAACATTTGTCTTAATTAGCTGTATATTTTACTTACTGGGTGCTCACTTAAGATAGGCTGGAGGTGTCAATGTAAACAAACATGTTTGAAGATAATACCAGATCAATAGGCCTAAGTATCACAATCCTAACCCAAATTTAATGTCTCAGATTTCACATCTTTAAAACATGAAATGTGAAAAAACCCAGCAACATCATAAATAACATTATTAAATTTTGTAAAGAATATCATGGCTGAAGTACTTCTTGGTACAGAATTCAATATTAATCTAATTCAATTATAAAATTAAAAAAAAACATTAATAAATTTAATTTTATTGTTAGGGGGTTATAATTATTTTATTACAGGGGATTATGTAATCAATCACCTGGTCACTGGTGGCACCCACATTTTTGAATTAACACCTGTAACGAATAGTGTTAATTACCTAATTTTACTCTTCCTCTAGATATTATTTAAACTCCTGTTATTAAAAAAAAAATATGGAAAAAAAACATGAAATGAGACGGGAAATGACAAAAACAACTATAATTCAAGTTTCAGTGAACTACCACTTTATAAAATGTAAATTAAATTTAAAATTAAATTAGAAAAGATTCTATTGACTGGAAATAATTATGATAAACAAGTTCAATAACTTTAAGCCATTCCTGTCTAACTGAAGAACTTGTAATTTAAACTGTTAGAAAAGATTCTAAAGACAGAAGATGTGATAAACAAGTTGAATAACAACTTTACACCACTCCTGTCTAACTGAAGCTGCTCATTATCAGGATCAAAATTATCCATTAATTGCTGCAAGTCATAATTACGACCAACTCGGGGTCATGTTTTTCTCATCGCCATGACGTCTTCATTCTTGTATTGAAGATCTTATCAAAAAAAATGGCTGCTGGCCTTTTCAGAAAGACACGGACATTGTCCCAGAATGTGTTGTGCAAAAGAAAGTGGCCACGGAGCTGCTTGAGGCTATAAAGTGGTCATGCAGGCAAAGAAAGAAAAACTTGATCAATGATGTTAACTAAAAATGAGCTGTGTTGAAATCTAGTGAATCTCCAACATGCACAGCAAAACAATGTACTATCAATACAGAACTCTTTTGAGGCTGAATTATTAAGAGTAGAAAATTCAATTCTGTTCGGTTGCCATGACATCTGATAGTGTTTTGTCGGGAAAATCAGCTCACTGTTTGCTTTGATGACATGTGTAGAGGAAAATGAACACTTATTTTTAAATTGAAATGGAAGTGAAGAACCGACGAGATTTTCTAGTGTAACACATCAATAAAAACAAATTCAGAATTCAGAAAGAAATGCACATTATTTAAAAAGTAAAGTTTGTTTTATTTAACGACGCCTCTAGAGCACAGATTTTTTTATCTTATCAGCGGCTATTGGACATCAATCATATGGTCATTCTGACATATGTATTTAGAGGAAACCCGCTGCC
>JAULBS010090907.1:0-32860 GCA_032355785.1 Symmetromphalus regularis | reverse complement strand
GCAGCGGGTTTCCTCTAAATACATATGTCAGAATGACCATATGATTGACATCCAATAGCCACTGATAAGATTAAAAAATAAATGTGCTCTAGAGGCGTCATTAAATAAAACAAACTTTACTATATGAACATAAGAATATTTCTTCTTCTTCAATGAATTTCTAGGAAAGGAAATACTAGTGGGTCTAATAAATATATGCAGAATATTTTCCATGGAGCCAAAATCTTTTCTCTGTATTTGTCTGAATGCTTTCCTCTGGTCCTAGTAGGTAGGACAGTATTTCAGAATGTTTCTATATAAGAATATGACAGTAATTAAATCTCCATCATTATAGATTCTGAAAGCAGTGTGGAACTAAAGCATATGGTTTGTAATCGAGCAATTCAGAAGTTATTGACAGGTGCCAGTGTTATCAATAGACACTGATAAATAAGCACCTCCACACACAAACATGCACAGTCACTGGGCAGTGACATGCCCACTACCTGCTACACAATCAGCAGGAAGTGTGGTCACTATTGTATACTGGGCAACACTAGGTAATCAAACTGTATTTTAGTTTGCACCAAGAATATAGGTGTAATAAAATGAGAAAATATTTGTATTTACATGAATTAATGTCTTTTTGATTAACCATATTACATTGTTTTGCCAACATATTTACCTTTACTCACACCTAAACTCACACTGATGGTATAATATTATTTTACTAGTTGTTCAAATTTTGTTGTTGTTGACCAAACATAATGTTTATATAATCTTACCAGTACTTGTTTTGTTTTAGATATCAATTCTTCAAAACACAATATATATTTAGTCGTCTGGTTGAGGCAAACTTATGATCAGTCACAAAATTATATCGGATATCCGATATTAACTATGATACTAAATGCTTGGATGATTGGAGGAAATTGAAATAAAGAAAGAAGGCAATTCAAATATAGGAATTAGAATACTTGGTAACAAATAACAATGAGGGAAGAAGTTTAAATCAACTGTTTTACAACATGGTCTATAAAAGAAACCCACTATCACCCAATGACCACTCTTTTTAATTAGTCACAAAAGATCTTTTAAATGCACTTTCCCAAACATAACAGTACATACTATAGTGTTTAGTATATTTGTGATGGACCGCTGGTGAGAATGAAAAATAAGACCAATAGGTCAACTAAAATGGATCAATCTGATGTACCATCATACCTAAAGTAACGATATTACCACTGAGTTATGTCTCAGCCATATTTTTGAAGCAGTATATTGTATTGTATTTCACTTCACGTTATCTGGCAATGTAATTTTTAACAATAATTTTTCTTCTGTTGACAAGACAAAAAGAAAAATGGTTTTATAAATAAGACAAAAGGTCACATCTTCAAATTTTAAAGAACATCTTTTCAATATTGAATATTTTACAACAAAAATTTCTTTCTGTTTTTATGCATTTACAAAACCATTTTACACACTTTTTAATTGCCATTTCTGAAACCTTAACAATTCTGTAATATAAGAAGCCTCTAAGCCTGTGAGCCTCTGTGGTCCAGTGATAGAACATTGGACTCTCAAGCTGAAGACATTGGTTCCAAACCTGTTGGAGGCTTGCTCACACTTGACAATGTGTTAAAATTACCAAATGTTTGACATCCAATAGCTGATGATTAATGTCTCAGTCTGCTTTGGTTATATTGTTAAACAAAAAACAAAAAATATAAGAAAAGTTATGAAGTGAAAACCTGAAATGCTTATGTCTATTGTGTACCCAGTACAAAAGGTTGTTGTTTGTTCTTTTGTCACTAACTTTTCAGTTGAACACACATGTTTTGAGGTGTCACTTCTTGTGATGTGAAGTATAGAAAACCCATCAGTCATCTAATAGATATTGAACATCAATATTGACAAATATTGAGAGATACAGAGAGATACAATGTGGGCTGACTGCCGCTTAGCGATATCCATGAGATAACAGTAAACTATCACGCTGGTCTCAGCTGGTCTATTAGAAACACTATTATCTGTTGGTGATACACCTTGTCAATTCACAGCAACACACAAAGTGCTGTAAATGATTTTATGTCAGTTTTCATAATTACACACTCAACCACAATGTTTTTAATTCAACATACTGTATTATCAAAATAATGGCACAGGTTTGTAATTATAAACTGTTTCAGTTTATATTACAATAACAATATACCAATTAGCAGGTTTAATTGTATCCTAATTAAGAATTGTTTTTGTCCATATTACAATAAAAAATACACCATAGGTGTCTAATTACAAAAATGTTTTAGTTTATAAGTAATTCAATGAGAATACAAAGTTACAGATTTGCATAGCCAGGTAAAATGGAGATTTTTGCACCAGCCCAATGAGAATTTTTTTTTTTTTTAAAACCCCACCTGTATCTAACACATCATTTTAGGCCTATCACATCCCCCACTCTACCAATACCCTCTTCCATATTCTATACATTTTATAAAGTTAGACATGCACTGGTAACATGAATACTGAGAGTATACCCTCCTTACCCACTCCACAGTAGTGGATCCGCCCTCAACTCTATACTAAGTTTAAGCTTCTGGTTTTTTTTGGCTGTTTTTGTTTTAATGACACTGCTAAAACACATTGATTTATTAATCATCAGCTGCTGGATATCAAACATTTGGTAATTATGACACATAGCCCCCAATAGGTTTTGAAACACTGTCTTCAGCTTGTTTTGGCTACTCGATGCTTGTTCTCAAAAATGCAATACATCATTCACTTATTGAGATCCAGAAAAAAAAGTACTTCAAAAATGAGTTGAGGGAGTCTGGACACCCTTGATCCCTACTGTATCTGTTCTTAACAAACATTAAACAAAATGTTAAGCAAATATTAATGGGTGGAATCTAAATCAACAGAAAATCAACTGAAGAGTGTCTTCACAAAATTCACCAAATCCAAGTAATGCCAAACTGATTTTTTTTTAAAATTCATTGTGTATGCATAAGATACTAAGGGGAGCAACATGTAGCTCAAATAGTAGCATGTTCATCTGTGAAGCTGTCGGTCATCGGATCGATCCTTCTCAGTGGACCCATCTGCAGTTTGGGCTCTTTTCTGTTCCAACCAGTGTTCCACAACAGGCTCATCAAAGGCTGTGGTATATGCAGTCCTGTCTGTGGGACAGTGCATATAAAAGACCCCTTGCTGCTTATCGGAAACAGTAGCCTATGTGGTGGCAGAAAGTTTCCTTTAAAAAAATATGTCAGAATGACCATATGATTGATGTCCAATAGCTGATGATAAGATAAAAATCAATGTGCTCTAGAGGCGTCGTTAAATAAAACAAAGTTTACTTTAAGACACTACGGAACAACTCTAAGAACACAGTTTGTTCATAACAGTATTGTAGAAGAGCTGTTATAAGACTGTACCACTGAGTAACAGTGATCTTCATTTATTCAAACTGTGGACTTAATAAGTTTTGTGAGAACATTTTTAAATTGCCAACTGTTTGAAAGATTGGTGGATTTGTTCTGTAACTATCCTGCTTGTGCTAAAGAAGATATAATAATATATCACTTACTGCTAAATGAAACAAATAGTGTATGTTTGACACAGGGTTTAACAGGTGCATATTTTACAATATCCTGGGGTCTCATTAAACCTAACTTGAACCTTATCCTGATTGGAAGCATGAAGGAAAGAATGGATGCATGGAACCAATCATCATAATAGGTTAATTTGTAATGGATCCTTTCAGATAATAACAGCAATTTTATACAGATTAATCAAACTACCACAGAAATCTGCATTTTTTTTAAATCAAGCTAATAAATACTTAAAATTAGGTAAATGTTCAAGTATATTTAGGGAACTTGGAGTTAAATAAAAAAGATATGAACTAAGAATGGGCATAGTAATAACTGGCTTCCCAATCACATTAATACCAGATTTATCTAAAATACTGATAATGCTATTTCTTTTATTTTATAAATGGACTTACATACAAATGCTATTTCATTTTTTTTAATGGAGTTACATGTACCTATAAATATATATAATTAAATGGGCCAACCTTCATATATTATTAAGTATTTTTTTCTTCAAAATGTGCCCTAAATATCTCATTTCTTTCAACATATTTAAAAATTACAAAACAGTTACTAAATAAAATCTTGCCAAGTATCATGCACTGACTTAACACACACATAAAACTATTAAAAGCAACAAACGTGCAATTTACAAATCAGCATTATAGCCAGAAGTATGGATAGATCTAATCATTTTAAAGCTCGTGCCTGAAGGAGTAAAAACTGGTGGTTGAGATCCCTTGATAAATGACAAATCTATAAAATAAGTGATGTTTTTTCCTGATGATCAGTTAAGTGTCTTATGTTACACCAAACCCTAAACACAGTAAGAGTAGATGGCCAGGCTTTATTGTTCACCAGACCAAGTTGATCCCATTGGCGGCAATGTTATAATTCTTCACAATGCTTGCTTGATATACTAAAGATACAATTTTTTTTTATATTGGTGTAAAATGGAATGGAATTTTTGTTTAAACATTCCTGTACATTGTTTTACTCAGTGGTGATCAGCTGTCAAATATACATTGTTTGTTTAATAACATCCAAGGACATTGTTTTAATAAGTTGCTATTGTCAAATATACATTGTTTGTTTAATAACATCCAAGGACATTGTTTTAATAAGTTGCTATTGTCAAATATACATTATTTAAGAACACAAAGGAAAACAAAAAAGACACTGTTATTACATTCTATTTAAAATAACAATAATGCTCAAATTTATTATTATTGAATACATTTGATTATCATTTTGAATGTTAATGAAAAACAATGAATTTTAGAAATTTTATGTATCCAGGTATACAAACATAATCATTACTAACAAAATCATTTTTATCTTTATTCATGTATTTTGTTGGTTATTTTTTTTTTTACTATTTTTTAAAATATAATATAGTGCTATCTCATGTAAAAAAAAAAAAAAAATCTCTTGCCTAAATGACTGCTTTCACCAGAACAAAGTTTAGACATTTTTTCTGTTTGTTGATACTACAATAATAATTTTTATGTTTATTTGTTTTACAAAACTCCTGTAAAGTGATATAATTGTAGCACGCACTACTGAATTCATTGGCTCCAAGGAGGCAGAAAAATACATCAAACAATTAGTATTCAGTTACTAGTAATTTGTGTCTCATCTAAAATCTGAATCAGATTTCCAGTTATCTCCTATATAATGTAACCATCTCAGAAGCATGTCTCTTGCTGGCAAGATGCATGTGCATGCATGCTTACATGTTGTGTATAGACAATGGTGGTAAGTCTTGTGTGACCAGCACTGTCTGGCATTAGATTAATGTAACACACTGATGGCAGTAAAACAGTGTTTGTACGAGGGTGGTCTCACATTTAGTGGACATTAAAACAATTATTTAGATTAGATCTACATTTAGTTTAAATTGTAAAGATGATTATTATGATATACATTCAGCTAATTGTCATGTTATTTGTATGAGGGTGGTCTTACATTTTGAAACAATTTAATGATTTTGTTATGTTACACCTACATTTAGTTCAAACACTATTAAGATAAGACAAAATTGATAATGAGCCTCGGTGGTCCAGTAGTAGAATGTTGGACTCTTGAGCTGATGACAGTGGTTCAAAACCTATTGGAGGCTGTCTCACACTTGACTATGTGTAAATAACCAAATGTATGACATCCAATAGCCGATGATTAATAAATCAATGTTCTCTTGTGGTATCGTTAAACAAAACAAACCATAAAATTGATAATGCTTTTCATATACTTGTAATGGATTTTCATATTTACTACAAATTTATGTTCACATAAGCTGTTCTTGGACTTGCAATTAAGCTGACTGGGCTGTTTGACACAGGATAATTGCTACTATTTAAGAAAATCTGCTGCTGCCACATAGGCTACTTTTTCAAATTAGCAGCAAGGAATATATTGTGTTTTTTATTTTATTCAAAAGACAGAATTGCTGATACCACTGTTTTTGATTTATTAGTCATGAGTGAAATGGGAAATAGTCACAGGAGTCCATTGAAGGGATCTGATCCTATGACTCGTCACATTATCACAAAAAGACTAGGTAATGTCATGGCAATAAATTTAATGGGTTTATATCACATGCTCAATGGGCACAAAATCAACCTTCAAAGAGTTTGACCCCTAGTCCGAGATTAAGGAAGATTTAGGTTGAAGGAATGTATTTTTTATGCTACTAAAATAATAGAAATGGGATTTTGTACATGATGGTTAAAAAGTGAGAACTGTCAGACTGCTTATACTGGATTTTCCTCTAGCATTTATACCCAAGGATATATAATTCTTGAGAACATTTATTCTATGAATGAAGTTCCTCATTTGGTTTTAATTAGGGGCACAGTATTCTTTTTCATATGAAGTTAGGGAG
Source organism: Symmetromphalus regularis (assembly GCA_032355785.1). Lineage (NCBI taxonomy): Eukaryota > Metazoa > Mollusca > Gastropoda > Neomphalida > Neomphalidae > Symmetromphalus > Symmetromphalus regularis. Next base: position 26,398 of record JAULBS010090907.1, on the reverse strand, counting down.
TCATCCATACTTAGGGCATTAAAGGGACATGTACGATTTTCAAAATCATAAAAAATGGCAATAATACTATTTTGAAATCATGATTTTTTTTCCTTTTCAGTTTGTACGCTTTTGGGGGAGAGGGAGTATGTTTTGTACACTTGTGAAAATGATGAAAAAAATGGATGACCCCTTACATTCCACCCTGAAAAGGAAAGGACCCAGCAATTTATTTATTTAGTGGCTATTAGATGTCAGATATATGGTGTTTTGCAACTCATGGTCTTTAGAGGAAATCCACTATAGCCACATAGGCTAATCTATATTATTATCAGCAAAGGATCTTTTATAAGTGCTTCCCCACACATGATAGCACATACCACGACCACTGGTCAGTGCAAATGGTGTACATCTACCCAATGAACCTTGCAGAACACTCACTTTTGACTGGAGTCAGTATTAAGATTAAAAATCCAATGCCTCGACGGATATTTGATCCCAGTACCAACCAGCTGTGAGCCCAATATCTTAACCACTCCACTACCAGGGCCTATCACATTCCATCTGAAGTAATTTATTCATGGACCATATCACTGCTGACACACACACACACACACATATATATAGTGAGCAATGGCTTCCAGTAAATCCCACTAGGATTAAGCTAGATATCAGCTGGTTACTGATGTATGTCATGGTGTCATTCTTCAGTGCAGTTCTTGTACCAAGCACAAAATCAACAACCATCATTAAGTAAAAACACAAGAAAGAGCCCCCCAAAACTGACATTTTATACAGTAGCATACATTAAATACTGCTAAATGTATTATCCTGACAACATTAACAGAAAAACCACACATTCAGATGAAGAAAAGAAAGTAAACCAGGAGAATTTAGAAAATAACAAAAAAACTGAAAACTATAATTTGTGTTAACTCTTGTTTGAAGAATTAACTCTTTCCAGAGATTAATTATCTTTTCAATTTGGGGCCAATCTAGGCCTTATTTTCATCCAAATTTCTTTTATTTAACACATTTGAATTCTGATGTTCCATTGATGAATATCCGGTTTTACAAAATCTAAATAGCATAACTGTTATCAGAATCAAAACTATATTGCAACATAAGTAAGAGTCCGAAGGAAGTATTAAGAAAAATCATGATGACCTATATTCATAAAAAAAAATATAATAATAAAAAAAATAAAAATAAAGTTCATATGTTTGGAGGTATTATTCCTTTTTTTTGTATAAAAAAATAACTCTTACCATACAAAACAAAATGTGTCAACTGGAAGACATTATAGCTTATTTATGACATGACAGTACTAACAAGATAACGGAATAAACTCCATACACTTGTCATGTTTGCCTGTAAGCAGCATTTACCACAAGCATGTTAGACCTCCCTATCCACACCGCAGTCAGTGGGATGATTGTAGTATTCCATGCCGGGTCCTTTGACTGGCAGTAGTTCTCACGGTGACCAGTTGATGGCACCTCCCTGCCAGGTTTGTCAAGCAGGGAACAGTTCACAAAGATCTTTGTGTCCAGAGGTGCTACCCATTAGGGTCAGCTATTTCTAACTAGTACCTCTTGTTTGAAGCTGTTTGTATATGATATAGAAAAGTGATGCTATCATGTTAAATCCCCAATGCTGTAAATAGATCATGTATGTGGGTTGGGCAGATGGTGGGTGTATTTTTCAATAACAGGAGGAGTAATTTTTTAAAAAAGAAGAAAATATATTACTGGCATGTGTAGATGTCAATTCGGGCTATGGGTATAATCTTTTTTTTTCTTTTTCATTATTTGACCAGTGGACAAAACAGGCAAAAATTTTAATATCATTTGTTTGCGGGACAACAACTATCCAGCCTTTCAGTAATGTAGCAGTACACTTTAAGGGAGTGGTTAGTCTGTGCACAGTGTATTTTTCCTGGCTAATGAGTTTAAAATATAATACTAATGGTTACAATAGTATTAGTTTTACTTTTATCTTTTGATTAATGGCTATTTCTTGTTCTAACAAGCAGAAAAAACATTGTTCAATACCCGTCAGAGGCTAGCTCACCCTTCACTACATGTCATAATTTACCAAATGTTTGACATCCAATAGCTGATAATTATTAAATCAATGTGTTCTAATGGTGTCATTAAACAAATAAAACAAACAACACACAAAGAAATGTCTTGTTCTAGCTGCAAATGACTCTCAGGCTGAAGACCGTGGTTCAAAACCCACCAAAGGCTGGCTCACACTTGAATATGTATCAACATTTCTAAATGTCTGACATCCAGTAAACGATGATTGACAGATCAATGTGCTCATATGATATCAATAATATATATATATATAAAATTCTTGTTCTTACTAATGGTCTATAACTGGTGCAACAAAGGTTATGGTACGTGCTGTTCTATCTGTGAGATTGGTGCATATTAAAAAACAACTTGGTCCTAATCAGAAATTGTAGCTGATATATGGTAGTGGTGGGTTTTGTCTGTGAACCATGTTATGAATACTTTATGTTTGACACCTTAACAGCTGCTGGGCTGTCATTAAACAATTTTGTTTCTTTTTGTTGATTAGTGCATGTATATAAACTGTAATTTATAAGAGTTGGGTTTTTAAGTGTTAGTTAAAATAATGGAATGTTTGTAATGTTTGTGTCAATTAAACAAGGTACAAATGAGTCACTAACAGATATAGATCAAGGATAGAAACAGAAGACAATAAATATTTGTGAAGCCAGTAAAAATGACAAACAAAGAATGTCATAAAAAATCATTACAAGAGAATATGCAGACTAATGCTAAAGTTAAATATGGGTATAACTTTACTGTCATTCCAGAATATTCTATCAAAGTGGATAAAGACAGTATTTTATTGTCATTCAGGAATCTTCTATCAAAGATTAAAGAGTGTATGAGATATTTTTACTGTCATTCAGGAATTCTGTCCAGGTGAAATACAAAAATGTAGGTCACACTGAACATAAAGTAGTCACTATAATATTAAATTCAGGAAGACAAAACTGCTAAATATCTTGAGAGATCAACCTATTAATTTTTTATGTCAGTCTGTAAAGGTGTTAATGAAGCAAGACCATTCCTTCTTAATGTAAAACATCTGACGATATTGATTAAAAGAACTGTTCTTTGATCAGAAATGAAATCAAATCATAAATACGTGCTTTATATCCAATTTTATTATAAGATTGATTTCCACAGTTAATTAACTGTAATTAGAACACTTTAAGTTAAGTTTTTGGCATCAGTGTAATGGTTTACATGACATTTTATTTGATAAATAATTGGACTAATGTTTATGTTATATCATCTACTAGATTGTTAAATGTTGTTGAAATAATCAAAACCATTTATTTATCGTGACAAAAGATTCTCCAATATGAATTACATATCGATATAGGCTGTGTAACTTTTGAATATGAATACATTTTGTGGATCAAACAATTTATCTGCCATTTTTAATATTCTTCAAAGCATAATATATCATATTATATTCTGTAAATAAAGGATGCAAACCTTACCTTATTCAAGCAAAATAAGTCTTTAAATGTTAGAATACAATGTTATCTGTTTGCATAATTAACGTAACCAAAAAATCAGATACCTGAAACCCAGGTGAACTGACTTCTGATTACCTCAAATTTTGAAATAGTCCCCCATTCTTTCAATCAATTCTATATAAAACCATTTTTTTTCCACCAAATAACTTTTTCTGGAGAATTTAACCATTAATTTAGTTGAGAAAAACAATTACTAACAGATTAATTGCTCGATAACATTTGACTTGTCTTAAGAACAAGAGAGTTTGCTCCTGGGGCCAGGCAAACTCTCACACACTAACTTGCAGACCAGAGCAGTGGTCCTGTTTTATTAGCTCGGTTTTACCCCTTGAAATGTTTCTCTCTTTAACCTTTATTACTTTACCAGTTTTAAATTCCAATCTTATTCAAAGATCGTTTCTTGTATGTCGGTCGTTTTTTCTTTTTTTTAAATAGAATTGATACATGTATGTAAGTATATATGGAATGTATTCTTTAAACACAGATTACTATCTGTCATACAATATAATCTCTACACAATAAAGCAGAATGGATGAATGAATGTATACATAATGCAATCAGTTCAATGGCTTCTGTCAGTTGGTCAACCAGTTGGTCTGAACTCTATTGACATTCATGTGTGTGTTGTGCCATATGAAGACATCAATGTCTCAGTACCATAGGTCATCATATCCAAGACTTTCTGCTAGATTTAACATGTCATTGTCTTTGAGGTACAGCATATCATAACAATTGTGCTTTTTAATACCAATCCACATGGAACAAAAAAACTTGGGACAGAGGTATTAAAAGACTGCCCCAGTGAAAATAATAAACATATCACAGCTAAGACAAACTTTCTTAAGATGAAATGTAAATTATCACACTATTACATGTTTAAAACTAATATACTTAAAAATAATTCTTTTTAAAAGCATTTTTATTTGTTTCATCTACTTATGCTCAGGTAGAAAAATACAAAATCACAACATAACAAAAATTCAGATAGAACAGTATCACTTTCTTTGATGAAAAGATTACAAAAGGATGCTTTTCATGCACTTTGTGAGAATGTGAGGACAATGGTTTGAATGTGTGTATTGCATGACAGTGAAGGAACATCACTAAGTCACAGGATAGACCATCATGTTGCATGTTTACACCTAGTTCATGTGAGGTATCATCTTTGAATTGCTAAGTAATCGATACAGAACAGCAGTGCTATTTTATGACAGTATGCCATGACTGTATGCATAAAACTAGTCACAGGAGGTAATCAATGTCAAGATGTTCTCATCATGTCCCAGTTTGATGTTTTTCATCCAAGATTGATCTATTTGAATTTCCACAGTTGCTGCTACAAACAATAGTCTACAAATGTTTTTAAAAAAGAGAAAGCGTGAAGGGTTTTTTTGGTAGAAGAGTCTGCTCTGGTTATTTGGCAACATTTGGAGAATATCAATTTAAAAAATGGTTGTTATCAAAGTAAATTTTTAGTTACTTGGCCGCAACAAAAAAGTTGTTGTTTTGTTTAATGACACCATTAGAGCACATTGATTTATTAATTATTAGCTATTGAATGTCAAATAGTTGGAAGTTTTGACCAAAGCTCTAGTGCAATCCATTCTCCAACAGGGTTTAAACCAATGTCTTCAGCTTGAGAGTCTAATGTCCAATCACTGGGACAGTGAAGCTTACAAAAAATAAAAATTGAATCATATATTTAGATAACATTCAAAAGAGATTTCAGTTTACCAAAATGTCTCTTAGTGTTGAATAGCAGACTTACTTAGAGAACCCTTAGATGTTAACATGAAAGTGGACTGATGTTTAAGATTAGTCACATAAAGGCTAACAAGACCACATGACCACCATGTTTGCACTTTATACTAAAGCAGCACTTAAAATATTAAAGATTCAGTTCATGCAGTCTGTACATTAAAAACAAAATAAAATTAAAATGTTTTACTGATTGACACTACCAGTTGTTTTTCTTGGAAACATATATTTTTCTCTTTTTTTTGCCTGAGGTATCTTTTGAAATGAAAAGTAATCTATATGACAAAACAAATCAATATCCTTTAACAAAAAATCTGTGCAAGATCTATCCAATACTACAAGTGATATTTTAATGGAACTGATGTACAATCAAAGATTCTTAACAATCCCAACAGTTCAGTAGATGACAAAAGCTCAAAAACAAATGTGACACTTCAAGAGTTATGAATGTAAAGATGTTTCAGCTACGTTACCATGAGATCAAGCTAAGAAACAATATTGTTCTATTTGATATTGATGTACTATACAAAGCATTCACCACAATCACACAAAGATGACCCATTCTACAGAAACTCATCTAATAATGTAATGTACATCACTCAATAAAGTTTAAATCTATAAGAAAATGCTTCAAGTTCAGACAGTCTTTATAATTGAAGAGAACTAAGTTAGGATTAATAATCATCAGCTAATAGATGTCAAACACTTGGAAGTTTTGACACACAGTCAAGTGTGTGCCAACCTCCAATGGAGTTTGAACCACTGTCTTCAGCTTGAGAGTGTTAAATAGTAGACCTACTTACAACATACAGAACTCTTAGATATTAACATTAAGTGAACAGAGGTTTTGGATTAGTTACTTAAAGCCTTACAATACCACATGACCTCCATCACTTTGATAACATTACTTTGTCAGAAAAAGTTATATGAAGTGTAGCATAAGTAACATATTGAATATTCGTTAAGTGACATCCCCAGAACAAAAAATAATATCGGCTGTTTGGGCATATGGAATGTGTGGCAGATAAGTTCAAGTTAAGCAGAAATGATACTGTTCCAAGGTTATTAAATTCAATATCTTTTAACCATGATTAATGCTAACACTTTGGGTGAAATAAAAATAAAAACAATTGCACTTTTTGCTGATAATGCACTCTAAGTTCTATTGATTTAATGTGAGTACAGGGATTTGTGAAACAAATATTTTTAAAGCATGCAACCATATAACACTTCATCAATATAACGATGGGAATCCATGTATACAGTGATGCAATGAAGTGTCAGTATTTACATGCAGTTTAAAGATGACACACTGATTATGACAAAACAAGAGAGATGCTTCTGTTACCTTGCACTGACAAACAATGATTTTGTACTAAAAAAAATAAGCTAATTGTTTATTTGGCACTGGATGCTCTTTCTGACTTAGGGAAGAAAGTACTCTGAGGACAAAAGTTGAAGCTCCAACATTAAGTTTTAAAAGTGTTGAAATACTGGGAGAAAACTATCATTATGTGTATACTCATGTGTACTTAACAACATTGAGAGAGAAACAATTCATTTGTCAATTCACTTTAATGGGTAAGGGTGTGAGCAATTGGTGCTGTATTTCATTTAAAATACTATGTTTCTGGATTTACTTAATGGATAATGATATGTACAGTTGATACTGTATTTCATTTAAAATACTATATTTCTGGATTCACTTTAATGGGTAATGGTGTGTGCAAATGATGTTATATTACATTAGAAAAATAAATACTGTATTTGTAGATTCACCTCTACAGATATTGTGTGTACTTTTAAAATACCATTTTATGAAGACATACAGAAATTAAACTCTGCATTATTTTACAGGAAGCTGTCAAACATTTTTATAATTTTGGCAACAACAACAGACAAACAACAAAACTATTTTCTGACAAAACTTGCATGGCAAAGTCTCCACATTTTGGTTATGCTTTAAATCCTAATTTAAAAGGTTTTATCATACGGCCATGTCAGTGAAAAAAAATATATCCCAAAATAAATATTCTGTGTCAAAATAGTAATCTTGAGATACTAAAATGTTTCTAGAGATCTTTCTATCTTGAAATATCAGTTTATTGTCAAACAAGTGTTGAATGTTAGAGGACAAGGCAATGAAAGTGGCAATAAAAGTGCATCCTCTGATACAGTACAGTGGATGGGGCAATAAACAACAACAGGGAAAGCACTCTATTGTGAGATTGGTGGCAGTTCAAGCCCAGGTGGCTTGTCAAATGACAACTCAAGCAGGGCCATTTGGGTGATCGGGTGAGGAAGATGTCGGAAATAAGCACTAGAAGAGATAGGGTTAACTAGCAGGATCATGGTACAAAGCACTTGATGCTTTCTACAACAATCACAAACTGATTGTGCTAATCATAAAGTTATTCTTCAAATGTTGTCCTGTGTGAAAATAACTTTTTATTGGCGACACATTTACACCATCTTCGAAAAATCATTCCCATTTGGTGTGTAAATTTGTGCTTTTCAGCCATCAGTGGTCATTCTCAAGGTGGGGATTTTAGCATGGTAATGCCACTCTTCTGAAATTGTGACACCACTGATTTGGGGTTGTTAATCATTTCAGTGGGTTTGCCTTCCTTCAGTAATGCTGTGGTTGAACATCGGACTCTTAATTTGAAGACAGTGGTTCAAAACCTGCTAGATGTTAAAAATTATCAAATGTTTAACATCCAATAGCCAATGATTGATAAATTAATTAATGTGCTCTAGCAAAAGATGAAACAAAATCCTTGTTTTGAAATTATCAATTTTTTTTTGTCTATATTTCCTTAGCATAAATGGTTTTGTTTATCAGTATAGAGGCAATACAAACCTAACCAATTACTTCATAACTATGACCATGTAATGGGGAAGTTGTCTGAAAAAAAATCTTTGATGAGACATGTTACATATATATACTAAAAAGAAGAAGGTCTGTATCGGTATCTGTGTGCATCGACATTCTTCCATCTAATCTTATTAAATGGAGTAGTCTGAATATTGACTGAGAAGAAACTGTTTAACAAAGTCACTTTAATTAATAATACAAGGATAGGATGGTATGAATGGTCTGTATAATTATTATTTGAAATTTAATGAAACTGTAGTCATGGAAATGCATTAAATTATCTAATTCAGTAACAGAACTCTAATTTAAATACAGTAGCTCTTTAAATTATTTTAATTTCTTTGAAATTATTTTAGCTTCTTTGCTATTGGAATACAATATTTTTTAACCATAATTTATTCATTTAAGGCCAAACTGTAATGATTTTTGCATTCAGGCAAATATGAACCAAACAAAAGCTTTGCACACTGTATCACTTAGCTGTTTGTCATACAAAAAAGTGCAAAATATTTCTGGATCTAAGAAATGTACGTTTACATCCTTTAAGACACTAATTGGTTGTGTCACATTTTTTTCATTTACAGAGATATGAATGCAATGAAATCAGCAATCTTCACCCAGACTGCTGTAAACTGTATGGAACAAAAAGGAAAATTTAATTACTGGTGTGTAACCGAATTGATAATATAATTATTCACATTAATCCCATGACAGTCTGGGATGGATTTAGCGAGTAGTGATTAGTAGTGATTATTACTTTCTGTGATTTACAATGACATTAGGTGCTGCTAAGAACCATGAGCAGCCATTACACCTCAGGGTACGATGTCCTGACAATGGCGGTAGTGAAGGGGTGGATAATAACCCATTAGCACAAAATAGATTTTACCATTTATCCCAGCAGGTCAGAAAAACATTTAACATCTGTCTAGTACATTAATTCACTCAAATTTCTCCCTCAAGATTCTGTGAAAAACAGATATGGTGGTTTTGCATCAGCATGAGTCCAAATCACCTCAGTTATATCCAGGTGTTGTGCCAATTGGCTCCAAATCTCTCAAAACTGGCTGGTCTATTATGACAAGTGAAAAAATAGATTAGGTGTTATTTCGTTGTTTTTTCAAATATAGCACAGCTTGAGTATCCTTTCAGCTTAATTTCTAAATTAATGTCAGTAGTAATTCTTTTATAGGCAAGGTTACTAATATTTTTATTTTTTTTAATTATTATTATTATTCTGTAAAAATAAAGAGAAATCAGGAGATAATAGTTAAAAAATTTCAAAAAATAAACTTTTTTTTAAACTAAAATTTGTCCATGTTTTTAGCACTGAATTTATTTGCTCTTTTATACATCAAAACGATCAGTTATCATACAATCTACATTTTCATAGTGATATACTGATAAACTTCTTTATGAAGCAATGCATTTCAAATTTTAAATACAACCTGTGCCACATAAGCTATTCTTTTTGATTAGCAGCAAGGGATCTTTCATAAGCTCTTTCCCAGAGAGCATACCACATACCATGGTCTTTGTTAACCAGTAGTGAACCACTGGGTGCAATAAGAAATAACCTAATTAAGTCTACTGAAGGGTTCGATCTAACAATCCACTGCACATCAGGCAGATGCTCTACCTACAGAGCTAAGCCCTGTTCCAAGCTGTGATGTATTGACAACAGGTGCATGTGAAAGATGATGGTATCCCGACTCTCTGATGACACCTGTTCGAAGATTAATTTTTATTTGTCAAGCTTGTATTCTTTATATTTATAAATAATGTACACATTATTTAAAATAAATATTGGAGTGACATATCAAGAAGAAAAATATTTTAAAATTTTATATGGTCAGTAGGTGCAAATTTGAAATGCATTGCTTCATAATGAACCTTTGTGTCTAATAAACAAATAGACTGTACCTTCAAGACAACTTTAAACACAGAAACAACAAGATAGCTCTGAATACACTCAAACAACGGACCTTGTTGACATGACTGTTTGCTGTGAACTGCCGAATCACTTGGACATTGACTAATATCATTGTTTCTTGAACACAAATGGGCAAAAGTGCTGTCTGATTACTGACAACCTGGCATTTAACATGAAAACAGCACGCACATACACAACAGGGCACCAGTCATGTTGGCACTCACCAGACACTCTTCATATGTAAACTGAAACTTTAAAGCTAAAGTAAATTCAAGAGACAAACTTTGAAATGTCATTTCTGTTGGCCAAGACTTTCATCATACCATAACATTCAGCTGGGTGGTGTACCTGACATAAGATTGCCTAAAATCATCCTAGAGAAAGTAAATATCTGATTCACAGAGGACAATGAAATGTCCCATTTGTAAACACATGAAAAATATAAATTTGAAACGAAAAAACAAACCTCTCCTGTTTTAAAAAAATGGACTAAGCATATTACTAAATTTAAATTCATGACAAAGTAGCATCTGTACTGACAACATGGAATATTATTAGAAAACCCCACATGTACAATGATAAAATGATGTGTTATTGAAATGTGGTGATATCTTACCTAACTATCCATCATGAGCACAGCTTTCTTATTTTGTTTGGATCATTAGTTTTTTCTTTTCTTTTCTTTTTATGAATAACTATTCATATTATCATATTGCATCAATACATAAACTATTAGTATTGCCAAACAACACTTAAGAAACAAAATAATTATTAAGGTAAAAATAAAAAATTTATTGCTGGATCAATACATTATTTGAACCAATTATGATAAAAAATGTTCACTTGTTTCTTATTAGCATAAAGTTATTAATAAGTGCAAGTTTTTCAAATCGTCTATCCTCTGTAATTAAAATTTAAATCTCAGTTCATAAAATCCACTAGCACTCACACCCAGCTAGTGGAGTTTTAGACTGAGCTAGTGAAAAATTCTTTATTTTAAATCATCAAATACATAGGCCACTAGCCCAAGCCTCTTGAACAGCTAGTAATTTGTCAAATATCTGTTGAACACACTAAACATAATACAATGAATATGAGGGACCTGATGTTGAACATGATGACACCAAACATGGCAGCTGTCACTTGAAGTCTTGTTATACATGTCTTCAGCATGTCTCAAACCAAATATAACTGGACATTGCTGAAATTCACACACAGAGAGGCTGGGTAAGGCAAACTCTCATCTACACACCAAGAGCTCTCTAGCATGGTCAGAAAAACTATCATCTACACACCAACACTTCACTCATCATTAAACATCCTGAATGTCTTCTCTTAGACATTTCTCAAACTGCTGCCAACAATCCCAAAACTTCCTTCTTAAGCCTTAAGAAACAAACTTTCCTGGAGAGTTTTGTGAACAAATGTTTTTAACATTGCAATACAAGAATCTGCAGCCATCATTCTAAACCTTGGTATGTTCACATCTTTGACACTGTCAATTCTGACTGCATTTTGAAGATACTCTCCACAGTATGATTATGGCGATTGGTCCTGAGAAATATGGCTCCACATTTTAACTGTAAGACTGTTTGGTATAAACAGATACTTTACATAAATATATGCACATCTTTTACAGAGTCCTAAAAAGAAGATTTGTTTTTGTTTTGTTAAATCAATATCTACTTTGAGGCAACTGTTTGGAATGTGAAAACAATACTGTTTGACAGAATTAACATTCCTAGGTTGCCAAATAAAAAAAATTGTGAATTTGATAAGGATTTTTTTTTTTTATTAATGGAAACCCCTTTATTTGTGGGTAAGCTACTGGTAATGACATAAAAATACACACAATACAGGAACTTTAAGAGAAATAAAAAAAGGAATTTTAAATGAGTTGCAAAATTAAATGAAATTAGAATTAAAAAATTGTTATGAACTTAATGACATATATTAAGAACTGTTTGAGATCCCATAAACTATATTTACATGCTATTTGCATTCAAAACCATTGCTATTTAATAAAACAATAATAATTAAAAACTTATCTGAAGGTACCTTTTAAACAATTACCAGAAAAAATTATTTACAAAGCCTTTTGGCATTTTATTCTATTGTGTTTCAGTATTTTTAGAAAAAAAATTTATAATAATACTAAATAAAAAATAAAATTAAAAGACATTTCAAAAAACAAAATTCATTTTAAAGCTAAAATGATATTAAAATAGAATTTTAAAGGTAATAATACTGTAAAATTCACTTTATTTGTGGATTAAAAACTATTTTTAACAAGTAATATCCATTAATATTTAAAAGGAAAGTAAATTTAATGTTATAAGGTTTACTGAAAAGCTTTACAGATCTATGTCTAAACAAAGTAACAGTGACAACAAAAGGTAAAAAATACCTAGTCTACCTGACAAACAACGTTTGACATGAAAAGTGAATATTTCTGCATTTATCATTATCTTTTTTGTGTGCAAATCCTAATGACAAAAACTGTTTATAGAACAATTTCATCACTGATTTATTTCTGTTCTTTGTGCAAATTATTACCTCATTTCATGGTTCACCCAAATCATTATACTAAGCTCTTGATTTGAAATTATTTGTAGTCTGAATTATAGAATATTGTAAGCTTATTGATTCACATTCAGGACTGTGTACTTTTAACACACAGTGCCTTAGGGGCATACAACATTGTCATAAACCTTTTGTGATGGACATCAATAGAGAACAATTTCTAAAATAACTCTTTTATGGCAATAAAGGATTGTGATGGATTCTTTGTCTTGATGTTTTAAAACGGATGTTTTTTAAATATTTAAATGATGGATTCTTTCTCTTGATGTTTATAAAAGAAATTTAATCATGTTTTTCCAGTACCAAAATAGTGTAAAGTTTGAATTATAATAACATAAACTATAGTAAAGAGTAATGCTGTGTAAAATGTAGATGACTTTCATTTCACCTTTTAAGGTCACAGAAGGTTAAATGTGGTGGGAAAAGAAAAAGTAAAATGGCTATTAACATTGTTTATAAATTAAACAGTAATTTAAACATCAGCAAAATGTTCAAAATGAATAACTTACTGTTTAATATTTGAAAACAAACCGATACTGTTAATACTAAAAGTATTAATGATACACAGCTTTGTGGTCTGTTTGGCATTTGAATCATACCAGACTTCAGTCTTAACAAAAAATAATCTCAACTTGTATTCTTTTAAGCCAAGACATAAATCACCCAATTCTTTTGTGATTCAAATAAAGATTTTATCTTTCCAAGCACAATATTAAATAGCTTCTGACCCCATTAACCAGGTTTCCTTCAGTTTTCACAGCAATAAAGCACTAAATAATACTCTCCCGGAAATTGTTTGTTCTTACCATGCATAATTTATTAGCAGAATATTTTAGTAATAATATAACTTATTAGATGTAGGAAATTATCATGTTACTTACAATACCGATACATGAAATTGTGTAAAAATCCATAACTTGTAAATAACAACAATACTCAAGTCCATTTAGATTTAAGATTTCTATAAAATCAAATAAAATTATTACATTTTAATTCAGTAATTAATGTTTTCTAAACTGTTATTAGAACATACATGTTGTGTTACAAAATGAATCTCAAATAAACAAGATGTATTATTTATCAATTCAATCAAAGTATTTCCTGTTGTAAAGAGCACTCACAAATACATTTTAGATATGTTCTGTACTTTAAGATTAATATAGGACTGTATGGCAGGCAATGATAATAACGAAGAGCTTTTCATGTCAAGATGTCCATGTGTAATTTTGAGGACATTAAAAGATAATTTATACAATTTTAAAATAATAATACCAAAACAAAAAAGAAACTTGATACATTTTGAACAGTAATATTTTTGCTATATCCTTTCAAAGGATGTTAGAAAACATTTCCCCTGACAACAACTAACTATTTGTTCATTTGGTTTTCAATAGATGTCATGTATAGATGCCATGTGATCTGCTGATAAAAGACAATAAGATGAAGTTTCACTCCTTTAGATTGATAATGTTTGTATATTTTAGAAATACTCATTTTTAAGTTAACAAATGAAAATGTCAGAAAACACAAATTACAAATCATACCAATTTTCAGATGTTTGATTCAAAACGTGATACTGTTGACATAACAAAGTGGTTTACTAATACAATGTTCCAGCACTACAATTTGCATGCTAACATTATTACAATCACAATTACTCAGTTATTCACTGCATATCTTGACAAGATCAGCATATTTCCCAGATCTGAATCCCATTGAATAAATTTCAGATAAATGGAAATGAAGAACACACAGACAAGAGACACAGCCAACAAACATGAAATCATTTCAGGTATATTTTCTTAGAGACATGAAATAACAAAATATTGCAAATTTACCATGTTATTTGCTGAGGTTGTATTGGTGCAGATGTGCAATTTAGGGAGTGATACATATATCAGCAGTTATATTGTGCTCAGTATATTCAACTTTCTTCTTATTTGTAAATATCAGCTAGATGTACAACACTTTCAATTAAATGATCTCACTTCTATAAAAAAAAAAAAAATTCTTTGTTTCAGGATACAAAAGAAAATGTATGTAAATAGAATGTATATGAATATTTTGATGTATTTCACAAACTACAATTTTTTTTATTAATTTGATTATTTCTAAATTAAAATATTTCCTGTTTTGTTTATCACCTTGTGGGTGGTCTTCATTATTTTGAGGAATAGTTTACTAGGAATCTATAATTAATGAAATACTAGCCACAATACATTGTTCTCTCTACATAATTAATAACAGACAGATGTTTTTATTAAACATTTCGCAGCTGTGAGAAAACATAAGAAATTAGCCTGAATATCAACAAGACAGAAAGTGAGGACTTGAACATTTAATTAATTTAATCAATTGTGTATTAAATTAATCCTCGCAGTGGCTACTTCATTAGGAATTGCTCTTTCAATAATTAATTTGGATCAGCTGACATTTTGGCCGGTCAAGTTAATCAGATTAGCTTGGATGGGGGATTTCCATTAAAACTGTATTTTGTTTCACTACATTATAAAAGTAAAGGAATATGGGCTTTGCAATACCTAGTCCACAGCAAAGAAACAAATGATAATTTAATGACACCCTAGCACATGGCTATTAGATGTCATACATGTGATTTATGTAAAAGAAAGAAAAAATGTTTAATTACACATCAGCATATTGTTTTAATCAGTGGCCATTAGGTGCCATAGGATTTATGACTAATCTAAAGCAAAGAAAAAAATGTTTGTACGACGACACTCCAGCATATTGTTTAATCAGTGACCATTAGGTGCCATACTATTTATGACTAATCTAAAGCAAAGAAAAAAATGTTTGTACGACGACACTCCAGCATATTATTTAATCAGTGGCTATTAGGTGCCATAGGATTTATGACTAATCTAAAGCAATGAAATTTTTTTTTGTACGACGACACTCCAGCATGTTGTTTAATCAGTGACCATTAGCTGTCAAACATATATGATTTTTGACACCACAGTAGAGCACGAATGGAAAGTTAATTTTATTTAGTGACAACCAAGCACACTGTTCTATCATGCTGTTATTAGATTTTAAACAACTGCGATACATAGCATACATTAAAGAAATTTGTTTGTTTAATGACATCCCTACTCAAAACAGCAGCTTATCAAAGATGATTAAAAGTATAAAATACTTGAATGATCATCTTTCTACAAACTATGAAAACTATTCTTCATTCCTCTTAAAGGGACAGTTACAATGTTTTTAGGTTACTTAAACATTAAGTGGCTCCAAGTTCTATATTTGGGCCATGATACTTCAATAATGAGCCATTAGCTATAACATCATCTGTTTTGAACAATAATTTCAAGTAGTTTGTCTTTCTTATCTATTAAATAACCCACTGACAACATCTAAAGTCTGTGTATTGTCTACATGCCTGCCTAGACATAGTAACTTTCTCATGCTTGACTCTGGTGCTCCGTTACTTATTTCAAGGGATTACTGTAAACCCACTCAACTTAATAACTAGAACAAACATGTTCACAACACTGATACCATTCTGTAGAGTCTATGCTCAAGTCTGTTTCACTCTTTACCTTGTTAGCTTATTTGTCTGCCATTTCAAGTTTTTGTGTTATAACATGGGCCTCACTGCTCCCCATTGTGCTGTGACTTATCTAATATCTTAAATGCATTAACTGGGCTGACCTGAGCCCCCTGCTTTGTTAACAGGATTTGCAGCTTGTTCTAGTGTGGAGTTCATTAAGGTGTTCAGTATTGTAGCGGCGCCGCAGTTCTTTAGTGTAGTCTAACCTTACCTGTGTATACCACTGCTGTGACGATAGTTCAGACAAATTACAATGTCAGGTATAGATTACTCTGATACAATACTCAAGACAACAAAACAAATTGCTTTTGTTATAAGGGCTATGTTTGATTTTTAACCATTATGAACAGATTAAAATGTTAAGACCTAATAAAATATTCAAATGCTATAATCCTTAACTCTTCTGACTTAAGCACAGTCTCAAACTTTGGAGGTTTTATTTTTATAAACTGTGTTTGTGTTCGCAAGGAGCATGCTTGAACACTGATTAAGAGTCTATGTAGACAAATGTTTCATGAAACCAAATTTATAATGAAATATTGAAAACTGAAGAATGTTTTCACAAAACTTGTTCAGTACATAATTTGAATAGTTGGAAATAATGAAATAAATTACAAGTTTCACTCCTATAATGACCTTTGTACTACATTGTTAACCAGTTTTCTGAGTTTTGTTTCCAAAGACACCACATAGGCTTAGCAGGTTTTGAGAAATGTTTAAAAAAATAAATAAAACACTTCTGTTTCTGGTCCCTGCATAAATCTTTTGACCTTCAGTATCAATAATTTATTATTATTATTATTAGTAATTATTATCATTTCATTATTATTTGTTCATGGGGCAACAACTCTAAATTTTTCACAATGCAGCAGTAGCCTCTCATGGAAAGTATAATCAGAATTTTTCATTGTGGGTTAAAATAATATATGAAAAGAAGCTGTGTGAATTCTGGAAATGCCCTAAAACCAGAAAAAGACATTTTGAATAGCTTTATAGACAAGTAGGGATGATGTATCTGCATGTAATAGTTGATGGTTAACAAAGAGCCAGGATGTCATTAAAAATTCATTCAGTTCATTTGTGTTCCATTCACAATGTCAGCAGCAAAGAGTCTTTTATATTCAATGTCCCATGGCACATTCAATATTACCATAGCCTTCAAATGACAGCATTGATGAACAGGCTGGGAGGGAAAACATTGCCAGTATCAATGCCTGCACATTGCATACACTGTATGAATACAGATTTAATTCATTACATGTGAATTAGTTATAGTTATAGAAACAACTCTGAAAACATCTGTCCCCAATAAACTGAGTAAAAATTAGATAATTATACAGAAGCATAAAGTAGGACAAAACTATAATTACAATTTACACTACATTTTTTAATCACTAAATGAAATTATAAGAATGTGCACAAATTATTTTAAGAAAAGTAAAAAGCAATTCAGAGATAAACTGAAAAACAAAAAATGTTTAACAGAAATATTTTTTCTTTCTGTTTAGATATCTATTTCATTTTGTTAATATCTCATGAATCTCTCTCATTATCTTTGGAAATGAACAAGCAAGTAACAAAATATGACTTTTTTCTTTTTGTCCTGAATGAACAGTCATATAACAAAGTTGAATAGGATCAAGAAAAAGCAGCAAACAAATAACGATAGGTTATGCGACAAAAAGGCAATCAACTACTTTTGGTTGGCCCCCTGTGGTTGAACAATGAATGACTATGGGACTTACACTGACAAAGAGGACAGTTGTCAGATCATTGACAACGCTTACCAGCACTCAATCAGCCTGGCTGAACAAGCCATCAAAGAGTCCATGGCAGCAGACATGTTCTCCCAGATTGATTTGCGTAGTGCGCCCATTCATGGAGGCCACTACAAGTAAGTCTTAGCCATTCACCTCATTGATCACTCCAACTAATACCAATATTTTGTCTGTGAACACAAATAATGCACTGGATTCAGAAAGAAAATGAGAAAAGGAAAAAAGTCAATCTTCTTACAGACAGCTTTTAACACAAGTCAATATTTCTGTGTGTATCCATTATCTTTTCTTTTGGTGCAAGTTACCAGTGACAAAAACTGCATTTAGAAGAACTTCATTTCTGATTTATTTCCGTTCTTCATACCGATTATTAACTTGTTTGATGGCTTACCTAAGTCATTTGCAGCAATTATATCATAGTAAGCTTATTGATTTTGCATTCAGAAGTATAATTCACTATTTTTATCATTTATATACAAGGTGTATACGTCATTCTGATAAACCTTCAAGACAGAAATCAATGCACCTATCAATATGATACTGAAAAAAGCAATGCAAGAATAGGGTAGCCATATTTCTGTAGCTAGTGGATTCCACTTTCTAGGTTCTTAATAAATAGTGTCCACAGTACCTATATGGATTCTAAATCTCACTGTTTTGATGGCAAGTAGATTTTTTCATTAAAGTGACAAACCCTGTTTTATATAAAAACATATAACAATTAGTTTCAATAGTACAATCACCCAAATTAATCTTTAACTGCATGTGGAAATCTAACAACTGCTAGTTTCAAAATAATTTGCCTCACAATTATGACATTCTGCAAATCAAAAATGATGAAATTATTATCTTGTTCAAAGCCATATCTCTGCACAAGGTAGAGTCCAAGGGTTATAGGCAAAATTGAAAGGATCAGTACCCATACACTACATACACTGCTTAAAACAGTTATGATATAGTGTTCAAAAACAATGAGGATATCGAGCCCTACCAAAGACACCTGTTATGGTCTTTAGAAAACGGAGGACTTGCCCAAGTGGCACTGTGATTGAGCTGTCTCACTCACAGGTGGTAGGTACTGAGATCAGAAGTTGAGGCATGGGATTTTTTAATCTTACTACAGGCTCCATCCAAGAGAGTATGTGTACACCACTTATAACAACCAGTGGTTCATAACTGTTTCATCAAAGGTCATGGTATATGCTATAGTGTGTGTGGGAAAGTGCAAATAAAAGATCCCTTGCTACTAATCAGAAAGAGAAGCCTATGTGGCTGTAGTGGGTTTCCTTACAGAAAATGAGTTGCAAAACATTGTATGTCTGACACCTAAAGGCTGTAAATAAAGAATGTGTTGGGATGACATTAAACATCCTTTCTTTTTCTTTCTATAAAACACACATGTGAAGGTTAAAATGGTGAAAGTTTATCAATAACCTTGTGTGACAGCTAGTGCACATTTATTTAATTGCAATGCGTCACAGTGAGCCTGCCACAGTGACAGAGGAAGTAATCAAAAATGTCCATGTTGTGCCAACATTAAATGCACTCAGGCTGTAAATGATCATAACATGAGCTGGTCAACTAAAATTACTGTTAATTTACCAATATCTGAGCAGTGAACAATTAATGTCTGATTTCTGTATTCATGCTGATCAGCAACTCTTGTTTAACTACAAGCCCCAGCATGTTGGATCAGATTGGTTCTGTTGTCTTGTGTGTTTCGTAGGCCACTCACTCACACCTGTATCACCACCAGCACCATGCTGTCTCAAAGAAACTCTCTCGCATATAACGGTCATGATTGAGTGAAATACTACACATTGTCCCATTGAATACCAAAACTAACAGACCTGATTTCCTTCTCCTCATTTTCATGATCATCATTGTTGGTGTTTTTTATGTATAATTTTTTCATTCAGAAGTGATGTTGATTTTGTGTCAAGGTTGTTAATAGCTTTTGTGTAGAAAAAATTAGGTCCATCACCATACAGTGATGACTTTGTTATATTGTGTTGTAATGGAACATTGATCACGTAAAATAGTCACTAGTGTATTGTTACCTACACCCAATAAAGGACTGAGCATAACAAAAATAGCTAGAAAGTAATGATAATCTACCTATGGACTAGGACAATATGGTAAGACTTATTTTAAACTAAACAAGTTTCATTTCATATACTCCTGAAGTCAGGTGTTGGGCTGGCATCTGTGTGAGACAATGGTACTATTTCTTAGGGAATATGGAATATCTACAACATTGAGGTTTTAGCTTGTGAAGAAGGTAAAAAGGAAAAAAATTGTAAAGTCAAGATAAAAGTAGTAGATAGCATGCCTTATTTCCTATTTCTTTCAATGAGTTTTCCAGTGGTGCTAGGAACAAGCTAGGACAATTAGAGACTAAATGTTGAAAGTCATGGCTTTCTGCAGAATGGTCATTAATACCATTCACAAACAAACAGTCAAATTAAAATTAAAGGTGACAGGTAAGACAGACAGTTACACTGGAATCCCCCAACTCTAGAAGGTGAAAACCATTAAAATGAGGAGTATCTCAGCATTTAGTCAGTCCAAATATCTACATACATCACCAGTAATAATCAACATTTCACAGATAAAAAAACATATATATTTATCATAAAACATGGAAGAGACCAATGGTTATTAAAATTAGAAATGGTTTAACAGTTTAATTCAGTTGCTCTTAGGTGAAATATAAACACAAAGAATCTTTTGTATGCAGACAATTCCTCAAAACAAGTCAGCACATGCCACTGCTTTTGATATACCAGCAATAGCACACAAGGTTTACCAAATAATTCTGTTGCTCTATGAACTCAAGATATTTTTAGTAGCTTCAATTCAATTTTGAGTCTTTTGAATGCACAGTAGTTTCTTAAAACAGGACAACACATACCAGTTTGTTATACTAACTTTGGAGGATTATTTAAATCGGACAAAATAACATCTGCTGAATGGGCTTGACTATATGACCTCTCATAACTCATTCAGAATGCCTCAAGAAGACATCAAAAGAGAAACTTACTTACCACTAATCTTTTCAGAAATGTATCAAACCTTTAATTATGTCCTTGAGCTGATTTACTGGATTAATGGCCTCACTCACTCACATACACTATTAATCTAATTGGATTCCTCGTACGGAAATGGTGGGGTATTAATTAATTATGAATACTGTCCCCCAGGCAAACTAAAGCAAGCCACAACCTAAGTTGATAAGTTGTGAAATAGTGCAAGAAGAGGAAGTAACCTAATATATGACCTATGTTTTAAAACTAACTTTGAATCTCCTGTAGTTGTAAAAGTTAGATTCAGACCAAAACAAAAATAGTCCAGTTTTTATCTTGAATAACAGAAAAAATAAAAGTGGCTAAATTTACTAAGTATTACACTGCACTGCATTGCATTGTATTATTTCCTGCTATCCTAATCATACTGTACATCATTCATTTAATTTCCATATTCAATGAATCAAACTACACAACGATTTTTTTGTAATTTTAATAAATCAAATAAAGTTATTTGTAGAAAACTTCTTATATACCTGCAAACAATGTCTGATGATTTGTATAAAAGCCAAATGTGTTATCTCCATATGGACAATTTAATTGGTTAACAACATACATACTAGTAAACAGTATCAACACTGATCTTATGATTTACATTGATACTGTATCCTAGAAAATCCTACCAAGTGTGATGTAAATGCCCATGATGATAAGTTCAAGCAATAAATTCTTATGGGTTGGACGTAATTTCAGGTGGTAAAGAATATCCCAGGAACCTCACTTCTAGAATAAAAGTTCTACAGAACCTTATATACTTGGACATTTCTTCCATTAGAATATATTCCCAGGAGTACGTTTTGATATCAATACACACAATCCTGTTTAAGCAGCCTTTTAAAGGGTGCTCATTATTTTCTCCCAGATGAGTTTATTCAGTACAACATAACCTGTATTAAGCATCTACCTCTCTTAAAAGACCATTGTTTGTTGTTCCCTTGGGTGGCTGTTAAAGACTATAGATTTGGCAATACTGGCAAGTCAACAATGTTAGATGATAAAGACTTCTGTCAGTGATGGTGTTACTTTAAGAGTAATGTCTGTAAAGTGTAATGCGAATATTTGAGATAAATATTGATAAGACACATTTTGTCAGACCCAGGGCCACTGCTAACCATTGGAACAATATTTGTACATTCTTCTGTTAAAACCAAGTAAACCGGTACATACCATTAGCAATGCAAATATTGAAAATGGTTCAATTTGGCATTTTAATATATGAAAAAAGAAATTTGTGTTTTTCAAAAACCAAGCAAGTATATATTAGTAAAAACAAAAATAAAATTTAAAAACTTAAATAATTGTTTTATTTAAGTAAAAAATTAATTTATTTACAAAAGAATAAAGAAATAAAAATAATAAAAACCTGACTGCATGAAAGTATTTCTAATTGTAATGATAATTAATTTAATTTTTTATTTAAGTAAAAAATTAATTTATTTAAAAAAGAATAAAGAAATTTAAAAAATAAAAACCTAACTGTATGAAAGTATTTCTACTTGTAATGATAATTAATTTAATTACCAAAAGTTATTTTTGTTATAATTTCAAAAGTGATATGTAGTTTAACTCTTATGTTATGTAATACATTATAAAGGTAATGGTATGCATAAATCACAGCACTGAAAGGATTAAGTTCATTTTAATAAAAATACAAGCTTACCTTTTTACTTTTATCCTTTGGTCGAAAACGATAAGACCATTTCATCATTCTAGCCTGTTGATATTGAGCTTCCTGCAATCATCCTAGTATCCTAGAGCCATTATTCATTTGTCACACTGCCATCTAGTACTCCATCGTGCAAGTCTCGACATCATGTTAAAACACAGGTCACGTATCACTCAACAAAATTCATTTTAATAACCAAGAAACCACTGCACCTTTCCTTACTAATAAACCAGTGGTACACTTTGTTTGTTTTTTTACAATCACATATCAAGACATTAAGAGATTAATTTTACAGTTCAGTTTGCGATCCAATATTAAGTTCGGGACTATTAAAGCTGACAAGAAATATTTAAATTCCACAGCTAACACTTAAAATCAATAATTTGAACAAATTGGTTAAAATGGGGTTTGTTCAATGCCACTTGATATCTAATTTCATAATAGTTCACTTCATCCACTTGAAAGTGCCAACTATATAAACTATGTCCAGTTCAATAAGTGGTCTAACACTAAGAACAGAAAACTTAACCCTCAGACCATAAATAGTTCAATTCCACACCCAATACTCTGTATTAAAATCAGTACAAACTTTCTTAGAAACAAGTTAGAACAGAGTTGTAAAACTTCTTTTGTTTTAGAATAACAAATATCCTTCCAAACTGGTTACAAAAGAGTTCCAAAACCGCTTTAATTCATCTAAACTATATCATTTGAAGTATAATTTGACAATTGTTCACATTCGTCTATTGACTTTATTCACTTCAGATGAACGTGCGAAGTGTACACATTAAACACAGAACTGACAAAGTCACTAATGAATGTAGAATAATCCAGTAATAATCCTATTTAGATGTTAAGATATTGTATCAATTTACTGACACACGGCTCATGTAACGAGCTTAGCTATTGGTTATGTCACACTTCCAGATATTACGTTTCCCTCTGCACCTGAATATTCTCCAAAGTTTCTCACGGGTGTCAATCTTTGGTTGTCACAGCCGACACTCACAGGACCGTTATGCTAGTATTGTCTCCGCTAACATATCCACTCACAGGACACATAAATGTTATGCAAGTTTTGTCTCCATTAATGTATCTCAACTGTAATGGGGTAGTTTGCACCAAAGTGATCTAATTTGCATATTATTCACTAAAAATGTCACCCAAAGTTCTTTTTAAGTTCCTCAGCAAGTGAACTGTGTTATATAATTAAGTCGTAAAACACAAGAAGGTCTTTTTCTCACTCTCCAGTTTGAAGATTAGTTTTTAAATACAACTGTTCCACACTAATTACAAGGTATTGGTTTATGGTTTATTACCTAGATTCAATCAAATTATATCAGTGTACGACATAAACCTATGACTAATAAAAAAAATAAAAAATTGTATTTCCTTTTCAAAGAATTATTTCACATTATACTTTCATGTAATAAAAAAATTCCACATATGATTATCGTCCATCAATTAAACAAAAAACCTTTTAAGTGAATAATTCATAGAAAAAGTTTTTTAAAAATCCAATAGAAAAATTCAACAATTTAAAAAAAAACCTTCATGTGTAATTCACAAAAAACCATGAAACATCCTGTCAACTTATTCCATGAGTGAATCTATAACACTGGTCAGTGCATCTCATAGTCTGACCCCAATCACCTCACTGGTGTCCCACCAATAACTGACATCGCTAGAGCCAAAGTCTTGACTGAAGCCGCTACGTACAGGTGCAACGAATAGGCCTTGTTAAACACAACACCATGCCACAGTCCCCCAAGCCGTCAAGTGTGAAAACAAATACACACCTACCTGTAAGGCAGTCGAGGCCATGACCATTCTCACAATAGGGGTGTAAGGTGGGCTGTTAGTGATTTAACGGTGGATGATAATCAATAATTTGTTGTAGGCTAACAAAACTGTATGTATAAGAATCTTTTAAGATATTAAACTAAAAGAAAAAACTGAAGAGTTATTAGATATACAAGTTCTATGTGATTTAGCAAAATGATGGCTTCCCATAGAATAGTTAACTCTCTCTTTAACAGCATAATTTATTATTTATAAGAGAGTATTCACCTTTACATGATATGCAAATATTAAGACAATACTTGTACTTTTATATCATATTTTTTGTCTATGTTATATTCTTCTGTGTTACATTAAGTATTAAATAACCAGCTTAGCACTAGTTGAATTAATAATTAATAATATTCAGGTGTCATCACTGGTTCTGGTTACAATTTACTATGTCTTTGTGATATTTAAAACCGAAAATTCAGTATGAAAGAAATAATTACTTGAAATCAATTTGCTACACAGCTGATTGTAATGAAATAAAACTTTCAGTAATCATATACTCACACCTGTGAAGCTGAGTGCTATTTTAAGCTCAAAATATATACTTAAAAACAATCTTTTTATTGAAATATGCTATATGAATCTTAGCAGTTAAGATTATAGGCAGTTTCAGATTTATGCTTTTCATTCTTTATTCATATTTACTTTTAGTATATTTTAATCAACTATGCATGCCCATCAAAAGCTTAGGAAATATACATGTTTTCTATCTTCACCTTGTACATCATAATATATGTCAAAACAGTATAGGTCTCATATAATACCTGAAAGAGCTTTTATCTGACGTAAAACTGAAAAACTGGATAAAGATTAAACCAAAGGAAAAACAGATATCTAACATTCGATAACAATTTATTTAAATTTATTGAGTTGTATCATATATATTAACCTTTTAAGATATTAATCCAAAAGAAAACAGGAAAGGCCCTGGAAAAATACAGACACTTAATCAAATTTATTGATTTCTATAATATTATAATCTTTTAAGATACAAAACCAAAAGAATGAGAAATGTTCAGCAATAGTGATGAAGTTTTATCAGTTTAATTAAATATATTGATTTACTGATGGCATTATAATCTTTTAAGACATTAAATGAAAAGGAAAAGGAAAATTGAACAATAAATAGGTTTTATCAACATAACAACGGAATAATTAAACACATGTTTTAGCTGTTTAATTAAATTCATTGATTCTCGTGCTATAGTAATCTTTTAAGACATTAAACGGAAATGAAAATGAGAGAGAAACAATTAAATGGATAAGTTTTACCTGGTTAATCAAAATTATTGATTATATACTAATCCTTTAATACATTAAAAATGTCTTGACATTTCATCAAGATATTTCTAGCTCAATTTAATAATTCATTTTTAACATCAAGTAAGAAACTGTATAATTATTTATAAAAGAAGGATTCAAAATTTTAAGCAGCTGATGATTCAACCTTATAACAAGCTTTTAAAATACACATATCCTTTAATATCTTAAAGTAACTCGAGAAGCCTTTCTGAAGTATTACACCGTACAAAGAATACCAGAGGTAACAGTGTAAATACCTCTAGCAGTAGTCTTGATAGTAACAATAGATAGAACAATTAAAAAATATATTTAACCATCGGTTAAGCTATCGGACTCGAGGCTGGTAGGTACTGAGATCAAATCTCAGTCGAGGCAGGGGATTTTTAATCTCAGTATCGGCTCCAACCCAGAGTGAGTG
>JAULBS010090896.1:0-17432 GCA_032355785.1 Symmetromphalus regularis | reverse complement strand
CTCACGGCAAACAAGGCGCTCATACCCCGGTTAAGGAGAAATGAGGGTTGTACTGTATTAGCCATTCTCATAGAAAATCCATGAGAATGTTGTCATCCATACACCGCGGTGAGGAACAGTACACGTAGGGGCTACTTTAAATACAATATAACTAAATAATTTGATACTGTCTTATGAATGCGTAACGTTAAGAGTGAAATGCCAATGAATGCAGCTTGCCTAATAACAATGGTTTATTTATATATTTTCAAAAAATAAAAAAAATAAAAAAAAAAATTAAGAAAAAAAGAGAAGCTAACAAGCTGAATCATAAAATAGCTGCAAGCCTGTTGGCCTCAGACTTTACTAGATATTAGATTATATCAGAGAGTTAATTAATACTTCAGCGATCAACATCTGCCATGGCTATTTAAGTAATCCTGTCACAATACCCCCCCCCCCACCAAAAGAAAAAACAAAACAAACAAAAACAACAAACAGAATTAAATATTTTTCGTTTTGGTACTGGTGGGCGGTCCAAAAAGCCCAAGAAACAAACCCAGACCTATTTTACTTTCAATCCTATGTTTGACACAATTAAGATATTTCCAAATATTCATCTTATAATTGACCAAAATCATGACTTTAGTGGCAGATATAGACATTGGTATATCTCTAATCCCACACCCTCGTCCCAGAAAAGGAAGATTAAAGGATGACTTATTTGCTACAAAATAGTAATCTTTTAACAGAGAAAACAAAATCGTACCATTCATGAAGGATTATAGGGTGTGTGTGCATGGTTTTGAATTGAATGATTGTTTAACGACACACACACCCACCACACCCCCAGGACAAACATAAACATCGGCTATTGGGGGTCATAAATTGATTAAAAAATTTAATTACTTAAAATAAATCAGTGTAAAGAATTGATATATAATTTAGCATAATTATACAATTGAAATAGAAATACATATAAACAAAGAATACGTATCATTATGATAAAAATCAAAATGTCAATTACAATAAATAATACTATGATACAAATAAATTCAATGAATTAAGAATGAAAAATAAATTAATGATAAAATTGAGTTTCTCTTAAAAAAACCTTTCTAAACGATTCCACCACACCATCACCACCAAAAACATTTGTCCTAACCTGAGCAAGGTAACCTGAGCAAGGTGAGGACCCTCCACCAAAATATGACGCACCGTCAATCTACTTTGACAGTGTTCACACTGAGGCGGAGTGTTCTTCAAAATAAAAATATTAGTTAAATATCTTTGACCAATACGGGACCATCTATAGGAGGACTGTCAATCTCCCAAGACTTGCTTTATGGAATTAAGTTTGTTCGCTCCCGCATTGTTCCATTCACCCTGCTAGGAAAACAAAATATACTGGTTAATTGAAAATGTATAATCTGTATATGAGATACCCATATTGGCATCAGGCAAATTCAAAGCAGCCTTGGCAACTAGTTCTCCCTTTTCATTACCCCTGACTAACATGACTGGGCACCCAACAGAAAACAATTTTCTTTTTAGAAGATAAAAAGACACACTCTCGTATCACCATCCCAATCAAAGGATGTTCTAGCTTCATATTATGTAAAGCCTGGATACACGAAAGCTAGTCTGTAGAAATAACAAATTTGGATGCATCTGAATGATTAATCTTGTCCAGGGCATCTAGTATAGCCTGTACTTCAATAGTAAATATTGATGCTAAATCAGGCAATTTCTTAGAAATTATTTCAGATGGGAACACTGTAGCAGACGCTACAGCATTACCATCTCGTGATCCATCAGTATAAACATGAATGAAATCACTGTAGTTACTCTTAATTTGTTTGTATACTAGTGCATCTGTATGATCTTTCTTCAGATGTACTAGATCAAACACTATATTAGGTTTAATATACCATGGTGGAAGAATAAAATATGAAGAGTTTCCATTATATCATCAAAGCTGATGTTGGAATCAGCTAACAACTGCTTGATACGAAAACCAAATGTGCGAATAGCATTTAGTCTCGCATCAAACAACTTCATATATGCTTCTTCAAACACCAGGTCATGAGCAGGATGTTTTGACAATGATTTAAGTTTAGACGCATCCAAATTTGTTATTTTTACAGATTCACTTTCGTGTGTCCGGGCTTTACATAATATGAAGCTGGAACATCCTTTGATTGAGATGGTGATACGAAAGCTAATGCAAATTAGTAATCTTTTAACAGATGTAACACAATCGTACCATTCATGAAGGATTATAGGGTGTTTGTGCATGGAGACTCCCAAAATGGTCCACGGACTATGTCGATAATATCATGCATAGCAATACTTGGTAATGTTTAAAACATGATATCTCGTTACGTTTTAACGGTAGGTGGGTGGTTTTGGTGTCAAATGAAAGCTATGATAATGCAGAATATAAGGAGCCATATATATTATTTACTGTTGGTGTGTTTTTGTCAAAAATAAAATAAAAAACTGAGGTATTTTATAGGCTGCTGAAATGGAGTGTGGTTCTTTAATGATGATTTAGTCATAGATTAAATGCACCAATTCTATATTACTATATACCATAATAAGTACCAGATCATAAGCTTTCATTTGGTATATGATACTTGTCACAAAACTATTTGTTGACATCATGGTGAAAAGAATGAAGAGAGAAAAGAATTTTATACGACGTCGTCAAAAACATAACGTATATTTAGGGTACCTTCCAATATTGATGAAATATAGGTAGTAGGCTTGCTAAAACCTGGTGTAGTAGAGTTGTGGGTGTGTGGGTGTGAAGGGAGGGAGGTGCACGTTGACCATATCTGGTCCCCGGTCTACAACAACCCCAAACTCTAGCATCTTTCAAGAACAACATACAAAGAGAGATCAGAAACATTCCGACCGATATGATTGCAAGTGATAGCCAGTTTCAACGTTCGAGTTGTGGCCGTGTTTCATCATTGAGGAACATGGATAGAACACATTATCAGTTATTGAAAATGGACTACCCAAAAGGTTACCAATTTCTTCTAAATTTAGGGGACTAAAATGTACAACAGTATGGAAAAAATGGTGAAAAAATTTGAAATAACTTAATTGTATCAAACATGGGAGTGAAAGTAAAACAGAGCATGTTTTTGACCACCCTGGTAAATTTAATGTGCAACATAACTGTTTCACTAGGATGTTTACATCTGCTCATGTTTATCGCATGAAAGGGTGTAGATAATTTGGTATTGTAACAAATAATATATTAATATGCTCATAAAGTTTACACGTTTTATTACAATCTTAACCCTTTTTATTACAATCTGTGTTAAGTACATATATATAAACGCCACCTCTAGAGACGAAGTCCATTGGGTAGAAACCAATTAATAAATCAATGTATCGTAAAAAAAATCACACCAATGTTTTTGTAACAGATGGTGAATACAGTAGATATTATATCAGATTCTACTTTAGTTAACCCCATAATCTTATAACATTACGAGAGAAATATATTTCCATAATCACAGCTATCAAATAACGTAAAGCGATTCCGGGGCAGAGTTTAGTCACCATTTTTTTTATCGAACCTGTTACATGAAAGCTAATTAATGTTAGTAAAAACAAGCCCAGTTTTTAGTGATGTATTCGTAAGATACATAATTCGCAATTCATGTGAAATAAAACAAAATATGTCGGGTCTTTTCAAAAATAGATCATACTATTTAATAAATCTACGTTTTAACCTGAAGGGAAAGAACATGAATGTATTGTATTAATACAGATGGAAATTGAACATTTATGTATTGTATTAATATATATGGAAATTGAACATAAATATATTGTATTATATTAATATATTCCATATATTAATAAATATGGAAATTGAACATTAATGTATTGTATTAATAAAGATGGAAATTGAACATTTATGTATTGTATTAATACAGATGGAAATCGAACATTAATGTATTGTATTAATATATATAGAAATTGAACATTAATGTATTGTATTATATTAATATATTCCATATTTTAATATATATGGAAATCAAACATTAATGTATTGTATTAATACAGATGGAAATTGAACATTAATGCATTGTATTAATACAGATGGAAATTGAACATTAATGTATTGTATTAATAGATGGAAATTGCTTGGAAGAACTACGATTGGCGCCAAGAAGCCGTGGAACGTTTCCCCAACTGAAAAATAACCAGCTACATTATGTTTGGAAGATGAATATGCAGATATCTATAACACTACAGATTTCAAATAGTGTCGAATATTCAGAAATAGAAGTTGCTTTTTATAACTAAAGAGAATCAACGTCCTTGGACTAACAAGGGGCTGTATACAGGGCCGGGTTTAGACGTTGTGGACCTGGGACACTCAACATAGAAATAAAATTACCTGACAAATTAAAAACAAATGAACTAAAATGAATGAATATAACTAATTTTATAATAATTACATTTTTTAAATAAAGTAAGTCCTTTGTTGGGAGAGGGGGGCCCGAGGCAACTGCCGCCTTTGCCCTCTTATAAACCCGTTGCTGGCTGCATCAAGTTCAGTCTGTAATGTTCGCCTATGGCAATTTAGTCACCGGATCAAATCCCCTCAATAGACTCGTTCTCTGACTAGGTGTATTACCATTCCAGACAGTGGCCCAGGACTATTATAGGAAAAGTATATGTTGTCCTGTCTGTGGGGAAGTGCATATAAAATATCATATAATTGCTTCTAATGGAAAGATGTAGCTGGTTTCATTTTACCTATTCACTATTGACCTCGACCCTGTTTCCTGCTTAATATAGACCTTTTAAGGAAGAGATCTCTTTCAGTAATTAATATAAACTTCAGCAATACAGGGGAACGTTTACTTTAAAAGTGAAACCAGCAAATTGGCTGTATGGTGATTTACTGCTATAATTAGTATACAGGTGGAACATGTTACGACCTGTAAGTCTGCACGAAAACGTGAAGTCACACGAGGTGTAGGTTTACGGTTGCATAGTTAAAATACTAGTGGTCAATATATAACTACTTAGTACATGAATGATTACCAACAAATTATACTTTAAAAAATGCTACTCATTTGCCTCTTCTGATATTGTGAGAAATTGTACATCATGTATTATGACACAGAAAAACATCGAAACACATACAACATATATGGTGGTGTGCAACCTTGTTGACTATGGGTCATAATTGCCATATGTTTGATATCCAATAAGCTATCGTTAATAAATCAGTGTTCTCTAGTGGTATCATATAGTATATCAAAGGCCGTGGTTTTCCCGGTTTTGTCTTTGGGAAAATGCATATAAAAGATTCCTTGCTGCTAATGGGAAACTATAGCGAATTTCCTTAGAAAGAAAACCTACCTGTTAAAAATAATAAAATTACCAAATGTTTAACATTCAATACCCGATGACTAATAAATCAGGCGAACACACATTAAAGAGAGAGAGAGAGAGAGAGAGAGAGAGAGATAGAGAGACAGAGAGAGAGAGAGAGAGAGAGAGAGATAGAGAGACAGAGAGAGATAGACACAGAGCGAGAGCGAGAGAAAGAGACACAGAGAGAGAGAAGGAAGAAAGAAAGAAAAACAGAAATACAGACAGTATGAGAATATGACTATTTAGTTGTATAATCTATAAGCTACAATCAGTGACAAGATATCTTGCATATGGTTTTGAGATGTTAGCTGTATTCAGAAGCAAATCCAGAGGGAGAGGGGAATCCAGGGGATGCGAATCCCCCTTTTCTATAATTGTCTTCTTCCTTTTTTACATATATTTTCCGAATGGAAGAACGTGAAAATGAACCATTTCCCCCCAGTCCTATTCAAATATCAAATCTGGACCGTCCCCTTTCAGAAATCATGCATCCGCGCCTTTTAATTCTAATGCAAATCCTACCATTATCATTAGGAAGATCCCATCCAAAACAAATACAGTTTGCCTCGGCGATCAAGCCTTACAATGTTTATGAAAAATATCTATTTATGAATATTGATCACAATCAAATGTAAAAAAAAAAATGTTTGATGTCATATAGTATTAATGTTATTTCAATATGCATATTGATTGCCTTCTGGTTAAGGTTCGCAGGGCCGGAGCTGGGAGATGGGAAAGAGGAGAGTTCCTGAATAGGCCGGGTATAAGAGGACGACGCTATAGAATTATAACTTTTGAAAGATAAAGTTGTTGTTTCTTCTTGCCGCCTATATACCACCAATCTCAAAAAAAAAAAAAAAAAAAAAAAAAAAAAACAACAACATGTGAACACAAAAAACCCCAGCAACAACAAGACTAACACAGAACTCTTCTTTGTCACATAGCCGTTGGTGATCCATAGGGTCAGAATTTGGGTGATAAGCCACAGAAGGGTACGGATAAGTACGTTAAAGTAAGGTAAACCACTTTAAAGTACGATAAACTACGCTAGACTGCGCTAATTCGGATGCTGATCGCCCACGGACAGGTACGGAGTGGTACGTCTGATTACGCTTGAGTACGGTAGACTACGGTCAAGGGCGAAAATCTGTTCCTGAAAGTGGGGGGGGGGAGGACGGAACATACCCTTGTCCAAAAAGTGGAGGGACGGACCATCACACATCCCCCCTACCCCCAACATTATATAATACTTGTGTACTTCGGTATATTTGCGCTAAGACGACATGGTTTAAAGTGTTACATTGATACAATAAAGAGCAATACTGGTAAAGATTATTATTTAGGCATTTTAATTTCACTGACATTTTCAGTTTTTCTAAGCAAAAAGTGTGTGTGTGCGGGGGGGGGGGTAATTATATAGGCGTCCCACCCTGTCAAAAAAGTGAGCCAGTCTCCAACTGGTTTTGAAACATTCTTCAGCTTGATAGTTCGATGTTCTACCATTGGACCACAGACTCACTCTTACTCTTCAATACAGTTGTACTGGTATACGGAGAAAGTGTTACATATTTGATGAGATCAGCATCAGCAATGCTGGGCAGTCAGTGTAAAGGTATTGACAAATAAAAACATGCTTTGTACTCTAACGAACTGGTATTGATCTTTCCGAGATGTGTCTCCATGCAGATGACCTGATCGGTAATCTGCACTCGACTTAAAGTGTGAATATAACAATATATCAGTTAACTCGTGACGATACCATTAAAGTATCAATCATTATAACAGAATGAACGCATTGCTGTCATAATATTAAAACACACTTAC
Source organism: Symmetromphalus regularis (assembly GCA_032355785.1). Lineage (NCBI taxonomy): Eukaryota > Metazoa > Mollusca > Gastropoda > Neomphalida > Neomphalidae > Symmetromphalus > Symmetromphalus regularis. The sequence goes on along the minus strand of JAULBS010090896.1, from coordinate 10,217 downwards.
CATAGGACTAACGATGCAATGGAACTTCCTGGAAACTAAATGTGTGTGTTGTCGGAAGACTTGTAGCGCCATCTATTAAGAAATGGAACTATTGATCAAATAGGCATGCAATAGTGGGTTTTAGTTACTTCTTCATATGGGATACAACTTGAATTCATTCTGAGTTCTTTTGTCGAACCAAGATGTCTCTCGACATTAGGTCTAATATGGACATCACTAATTTAAGAGAGCGCAAGAAATTAAGGGACGATGGCTACAACATTTCATCATTGTAGTATAATATCGTTATTTATTTTGTATAGGTTTAACTTTTAGCACTTTGTGTTTTTAACCCTCTCAGACAACTAAATGAACGAGTTTCCATTGCAACTAGCGGTCCGCCATTATAATTTTAGTGTATCAAAGGCTGTAAGTGCTGCTGTCTGTGGAAAATATGCATATAAATGACTCTTTTTGTTAAGAGTAAAAAGATAGCTTATGTGGCAGAAGCGGATTTTTTTCTTCTGTATTTCAAATACTCTATTTGACGCTCAAGACCCACTGGTTAAACAATATGCTTCGGTGGCGTAAACATTGCATTCATTTTTCTTTTGGTGCTTTTAGTAAATGGTCGTCGTTCCGTTTAATTTCAATTTAATATACGCATGGGTGTGTTAGAAAGGGACGATGTAAAAATCAGGATATTTTAAGGACTATAATAAAGTATCATAGTAGGTTGGGGATATTCAAATCAAGTCTAGAATATGAAAGGTAAAGTGCTAAGTATAAGTTGAACAGAGATGCAGGGGCGGCACAGTGTTAAAAATAGTGTTACGGCTAAACATTGACAAAGGCAAACCAAGCCGAGCCTTCGAAGAATTGTTACTTATGCTGAAATAAGAATAACAGAAAAAAGTGGTACGGCCAAAAAGTCTGCGCCGAACCAGAGATGTTACTGAAAGCTCTAACAAATTCGTTTGAGCCAGAGAATAGACTAAAAGGTTCTAGCCCCATTGTCATGGCCAGTTTATCGTAGAGCTGACTACTTCGTTCTAAACAAGGGAGTGTGATACCAAGGTCAGACTGCAGTCGATCAACTTTAAAATGACTGTAGTTAGTGCCATCATACATATTTACGTTTTTGAACAGTTTTGACAGACTAATGGCATTTACAGAAAGAGAGCATAGTGTTCTTAAATAGCGCATGTGACATGACAAAGCCTTTTGAATGCATAGGTGTTGTTTTGTTTAATCAGCAAAAACCATGAAATGAATTGAAGTATTTCAAAGTATACATTAGTGAAGATAAAACGGAAAATCTCGCTTCGAAAGTGGTAATGACGCATTTTAGGCTAAATTATTTAGGGAAGCTACAAAATTATTTTTTGAATGCATGATTTTAAATTTCTGATACAAAGCGCAAAATATTGTTTCGTGTTGCTGAAATGAAACTTCTGTAACCAAAAATAAACTTTATTCCGTCTTAATTAGCTTTCACCTGAAAACATGTCGAAAACAATCCTGCAGTAGGCTCTCTCGGACACTGTCGTTATTGATATCAGGCCCGAAGGCAGGATTTTCTTTAGGGGGGTGCATTTGTGAAGGTCCGAAGCGGATATCCGTTTTTAACGTTATTCTTGTAAATTAGCGTCAATCCAAATTTGCATTTACGGACAGATTTAGGGGGTGCGTGCGCACTCGTCGCAAATTGCGTAGGCAAATTGCTAGGTGGGCCTGCTTTCATCCCCCTTTTACCTTAGGAGGGTAGCGGCATCCAATTCCCGGATCCATAGGCGGCTCTTAGGATACTCCCCAGGGATAAATCCCCCTCATTCGAGGTCCAATACCTCCGGGTCTTTTTTACCGGAGTTTTAAGGGGGGCTTCCAAATTTAATCATTATCTCCGGACTATATTTTATTATTTAGGTAGACCATTCAAATTTAACTTCTACTCGCCATCAAAATTCTAAATTCGTATTGATAAGTTCCCTATTTAAATACTAAAGCAGTTAAATAACCACCAAAACTCCACATCCCTTCTCCCTTTCCCACACTTTTCTCTCCGGACCCAGTGTCCTTGTCTGACAATGGGCCCGTGGTGAACGTGCGCGAACCAAACTGGACATGGGCACAGTTCAAAAATACTTGAAATTCAGTAGGCCTAACACTAGTGACAAAAGCCGTAGGTGTTTGGCAAAAAATGTCTTCTAAAAGATTCGTTATCGGTTGTTTTCACTAAAATGTAGGTATAAATAAGACAGTGTCAAACGAAAAACAAACAAAAATATGCAGTTTTATTGTCTTTATTTGCATAATTTAATAACTATTACATAATGTTTATACATAAAAATACCACAAAGGCACAACCAACCAATTTCCGCAGAACATAAACTGGAAACCATAGTGTTTAATAAACTTAACCTTCCTGTAATGAACGTAATCAGTTCCAAACATGATCTGTGAAAACAGCAGCAGTCATGTGTTATTAACATCACGTGACGCCAACATCCTATCATGTGACTAAACGGCCAATAGCAACAAACCATCAGCAACTGTCAAAGAACAAGGCATTTGGTAACATCTGTATTTGTTGCATTGAGTTCGAAACAAATATAAAATATACAGAAAAAGGTGATTTTATTACCTTGAACAAAGTCTTTAAATATTCCAAAATACAATAAACAATACAAAAATTAAGCTTAAAAATGTTGCATAAAAATTTGGTTTAATACTACTGTCTAGATAAAAGACTAAAACTAAATTCAGAACTCAAGGTTTCACGGCTTTCAGATGATAACAGTCTACATTGTATATGTTTTATAATACCATAATATTGCAATGGGTAAATAAATTTTTAATGCGTTGCCACTGGTCAGATGGAAGTCTAAAGTTGAAATACTATGTTTTCTTCTACTGCATTTCCTGTCTTGTGCATGCACTAGCCTCTGTCAGAGCATGACCAATAGAAGGTACAAGGTCACAGAGTACAGTATAAAATCACATGTAACAAATAAATCATTATATGGTTTCATCAGTGGAGAAAAAACAAAATTCATGCTATAACAAATGTAATACCATAATGCATCAGCAATGAGATCCAGCTGCCAGAAGATAACTACATCTTCTCCAATATCAACAGTACGAGGTTGTTCACAATATTATTTTCATATTTATACAAACCATACCACTAGGCCAGCATACAAATTTGCATTTATCATCAAAATATTGTTTCAAATCTCATGAAAACTGACATTTTATGTATACTAATTTGAGGTGGGTGTAGGGGTATGTAAATCGGTAGTTATCTGCATAAATAGGAAAATGCTGATAATTGCAATCAAATGTTAATAAACAAGTGGAAGAATTTATTTATTTTATTATATTTCAACTAACGACACTCAGCCTAGTTATAATGCAATTAACAGTCAGCCATTTTTTAAACATTAAAATTAAACCCTATAGGCTAAATTTACAAAGCCTATTTCTCTTTTACATACATGTCATGATATACATTTACAATGCTTAAATACACGTATATAACACAAAAAGGCATGGTAAATTTATCTCTCTGTATACTGTTAATAATATGCATTTTTGCAACATTCAATGCATTTCTGATCGAGGTGTTAGCAATAACCCAAAATAAATTTTACACAGAACATTAATGGCATGTGCACTGAAATTAGAGTGAGTGCTTCTAATTACTTCAATTTATGTATAGTCATCATTAAACAAACCATACTACAATCAAAGACAATTTTTTTTAATATTATTTTCCTTTCACTTTAAAGGCATAGTTCCATGGGATTTAAGGTGCTTTGTGCTCTAAATATTGATTAGAAATGAAACTTACATGCATTTGTTATTATAGATATCGTTTTCATATCACGCAAGACATTTTAACTGAACCATGGTATAGGGAATTCCATGTTGAGTCAATAAGATTTTTTTCACATTTAAACATTTCAAATTTTAGATCAGAAATCCTTGTGAGGCGAAATAAATTTTTGCAGCTACAGAAATATTCAGAAGTTTTAAAATAACAGCTAACGGGAGAATACCCATCATGTGACTCAAAATATATATGTCACACCTTCAGTGGAAAAAAAACAATTTTTCTTCGATTTATTTGTCTGTGAGCATAATTCATTATTATTTTTAAAATACTGATAATAAGCGAGATGTGGTGTTTATGTAAGTAGCTAAATAAAGTATTTCTATGGACAAACCAAATGTTTATATTTAAAATTAATTATTTGTTCGGAAATTAATTAGGTCAAGGATCTGTTGGAGTATACAAACCATGCTAGTTTCTACCATGCATCTATTACTTAAAAGGATTTAACTACATTTTATTGCCATTAAATTCCAAAAATGAAAATAAAAACAATTTCCAGTTTCAGATATTTCAAGTTATAAAACAAGTACCGGTAATAAAGTACAAATATAACTTACTGGCTTATTCAGTAACTAAACCATACTAATGATGCAAAAGAAAAACAAATGGAAATCAAGTTTTAAAACAGACATGATAAAAGGGTAAATACTGTATTAACAATGGTAGTTAATAAAACAAAATGATGAAGAACTGAAACTGTAAACATGATAATTTTGATTCAGGGTGGAAATACTGGAACAAGAAAAATCTATGTATTTAATTCTGAAAGCTTGACCAGTAAGTTCAGCAGTATACAGTAGCAGTAGCGGATTGATAAAATCAATTTAGGTGGGGACCCTAGAGAATCCTAGGATTTTTAAACATTAAAACCAAAATAATAATAATTTTATTTTTAAAACTATAATAGTATTTTTTTTTAAATTGCAATTTGTTTCCCCCCCTCCCCCCATCTACCAAGGACATCTAGCATGCTTGAGCAATGTGGAAGACGTCCATACATTTTCACTAGATATTTGGCTTAATACCCAAAATGACATCATTTTAAAATTCTTCCTTCTCTTTCTGCATTCTGATACTATGTGCTATTCCATTATCAAGAAAAAAAAAAAAAGAATTTAAAGGCAACCATTTGAAGACACATTTTACAAATGCCATTTGATTGATGCCGGCAGTGAATACTATTGCACGTCTCACAATGTACAACATGATAATGACAATAAATATAAATATAATGCTTCAATAAAAAGAACAAATCTTAAAATTGTCATGAAATAAAAACAATATATGAACAAGTAAATCATCAATGATCACAATGGTTTCAATAAACACAATTATATTTTAAATAAATCCTCAAATACTAGTTTACAACTCAACTTGTTATTTTCTAACATCATTTCTATTTTATTATTTGGTTTATAGATTTCTTGCTCTAAAACTTTGCTTGGTCGGTTGAAATAAAAGTAAAATCACCATTTCAATTTTTAGTTCTTCATATTTTCTAAAATAATGGTTGAAAGGAGGAATTATTAGTATTATCAATTAATTATTTATGATGTTTATTTTGACATTATAGATAAATTTCATTGAAATACTGAAGGCAAATAAAATACCCAAAGTAAAATTTCAGTTTTATTTCACTTTGATGATTTTTAGGGTTGGCAGATCTATATAAACCAAGCAATAAAAAATAAATCCCTAATTACAGCCATATTGGATTTTAAATAAATGGATAAAAGTAACAATGACACTGGAAGACTTATTTGCACCAGATTTAACACAAGCTGTCTAAAAGCTGACTAGTCATTAAGCAGTCTTCAAAAGAGGAGAATGGTTTAGGGGAAGACAACTTGGAATTATATTGTGTAAAGACTGATGATAAAAAAAAAGTATTTACAAGCTTTTCTTTTAAAACATTTGGCATTAAAATTGTGAATTTTTACATAATTATATTTTAAAATCAAATTAAAAATACTTTTTCTTTATTTACATGGGTCATTAAAATATTAAAAGGAAGATAAACCCTGACATTTATACAAACAAAATGCTTTTACATTTAATGCATTAAACACTGATGTTAATTGTAAACACAAGAAAACTTTTATATTCACAATTTTTCATTTTTAATATACAAGTCAATTATATTCATTTCAGTCAGACAAGAGGCTATTTATATTAGTAAACTCTTTTTTTGCAGATTTAGAAATTATACTAAATGTCCTATTTGGGACAATAAAAAATCCACAACATTGAAAGGTCATCTGAAAGGAAGAAAGCAAAACAGTCTTCAAGTTTATACAATTGAAAATGTTTGTTAATATTAATTTTAATATATTTTGTGAAAAAACCCTCTCAACATATCATCCTTATTGACACAATGTTGTGAGGATGCCTTACTGACTGCTAACATAATGTCATGAAATAATTTTATAACTATAAATGTAAACAGTACATTTTAACACTTTTAATCATTGCCAATGTAACTGCACTAAAATTGAATTGCATAAAAAATAAAATAATCTAAAAATCACTAATTTGCATAACTAATTAACAGTGATGAATGTTTTTAAAACTAATATTATACATAAAATGTCTTGCTGGATATCATTATCCATACAATATTATATATATATATTTTACAATATTTTGTACATTTACAATTATACTGAGTGCAATCCTGACTAGATAAACATATAAATAGTCAGGTTTAACAACAAACCATTGTTAGCGGCCATTCAGCAACTACATAACACAAAACTGGCAGTCTAGAGTTTTAACATCATCACAATGTTAAATACTTAACATGCTGGAGATTTTATATAACGTTTTTTTAAGAAAATGTTTTTAAACATGATGTTGGATTGTTTTCATATAAGCTCACATATTCATTTTTATTTTCATACAGAAGTGCTCTTTATTGCCAGTAATTGTCCAAGTGGCCTTTATAGGATGTTTGAGCATATTTTGAAAGTAAACATATTACATAGACAGATCCAGTGGGGCCTGTACCCTCCAATCACAATTTAAAGAACAAAGTTCCTTATAATTTAGTTATAACTAACTTTCAAGCATGTGTCCAATATTAAAAGTCTTAAATGCATCTTTGGACACAATCCCTCTTCCAAATTCCCTGCATCCACATTACATGCCTCTGGCTACCTCACCAAGCATTACATATTGGCTGAATGAACCCAAACACTGTATGCATAGTGGCAAGATCACACATTTTGAAAAACAGAAGGGGTGGGAAAATATCTTTTTTTCCTTATCAAATTCTTGTTGGGACAGATTAGTAACAGTGATACTAATTTTCCCCACCCCTGATTAATTAATTTTTTTCTCAAAGACAAATTCAAAGCAGTTAAATAATTTTTCCAGATCAGTTAAAGACTATAATTATGACATAGTAACTGCAAGTTATTAAAAGAGAATACTTGTTTTTATGTGGTTCATTTGTTAACTGCTTAGCTAGTTACTTAATCAAATTTGAGTGTTCATTTTATAACAATAATTGACTCAAGATTTGAAAGCTTAAATAACAGTGTGTTCATGGGAATATATTGAAAAACAAACAGGGTTGTGCTGGTACATATTTAGGAAATATTCTATTTATTATTATTTTAATAATTATTATTATCTATACATTTTAGACACAGAAAACCAAAAAATTAAAATACTCTAAAAACAATTGGCCTTTTTTTCAGGTAGAGATGAGTGCCCAGAAACACACTTATTTTAAGTCTTATTTATGATGATTTTGATCATGTACTTTATCCACTCCAACTGGTTCTATATAGAGGAACTGAAAGATCTTCAAGCTGATTCTTCTTTGGACAATGGCGGCAATTCAATTCATGTAACATTTCACCTTGATTGCCTTTGATATATTCACTACAGTATGCCACAAATATGTATATATCTATATACATATGCTTTTTTTATATTTACTTACACAATACACGATTATACACTCATTGTCTATAGTTGTTACATTATATATGTATATACATGACACGTGAATAACATGTATGTACATGACACATCAACACAATATACATGGTAATGCTGTTTTAACATAGTCATATAAATAACACGACTTGCTACGAAGACTTCAAGATATCACACACTGTTTGTTACGTCGCTTATGTCGACTACGTGGCATAGTCCTCGAAAGCCCATTAGGCCCAATGCCCATATCGTCAACATACGAGATTTTTGGTCCATATCTACGTGGACATTCATAATAATAATAGTCATCTGAGTCACTAGAACTTGAGCAGGTACTACAACGATCTTCATCATCATACCAATTAAAATACTCGCCCCGCTGGTAGTTCCCGCTTGTAGCCCCACGTGTTTCTGTAACTGAAGAAGGTCGACCTTCGAAACTTCGACTTCGCGGATACCCATTCTGATGTGCTGGTCGGTGATTGTGGTTACGAGGTCGAGATATAGGGTTCATTTTATTATCATCTGGGAGGGGAATATCACTAGCACCTGCTCTTCCCCTGCGACCAATCTGTCGTATGTGCGGCATTTCAGGAAATGATCTTACATTGGTTGGGGCATGATAAACAGGACTGTCATCTAATCCATCTGCTGTGTCACTAGAGACAGGAGATTTGGGAACGTGGTCTGGTGAATGGACCTGTCTCGGACTAATTGATGCATAATGAACACTTAAGTTTTTCTCCGAACCTGACCTACTTTGACTCTGTGAGGTTATGTTAACAGGCTTGTCGTACTCGGGACTTTCCTGTATTTGATCAGTTGTCAGATCAGGCATTGAGAATTGCGACAGCCGATTTCGCTTTTTTGCTTCCACACTAGGCAAGGCGTCGAGCAAACCATCTAGATTTAGATGATACATATCCTCAGGATCGCTTGTACTCACCATCTGGTTGGGAACTTCATACATCCCTGGAGCATACACCTCACTGTTACTACTTGTCGCATACCCCTGATCACGGTCTGATGAAGGACCGCTGTCCGAGATCGTATACTGCTGTCTGAGAACCTGGTGGATCTCACCGCAGCCCTCCTGTAACACGTGACTCACAGGAGACCCGATCCTCACAGCCTGCAGCTCCTGTAAATAATCTTCTGGTCGGCGTGGAGTCTGGGTCTGCATAGAACCAGCTCGACTGCAAGCGGCTGAACAGTAAATAACGCCATGCTTTGGCAAAAATGGATGTCCTAGTAATGACTTCTGACAAGTGTGACATCGAAAACAGTGATCAGTAGCATGCCAGTGTTGACCTTCATGCGTCATTTGACCTTGATCGACTCCGATGTGTTCACCACACGTGTCGCAGTATTCAGCAAACATCTGTTCAAAGCAGCCACAGCAATACGGACGACCTTCACGCATGATATATCTCTGTCCTCCGAGCTGGTGGTCACATTCGAAGCAACAGAAATGTTTCATATGCCAGCTTCGACCTTCTGCTTCTGTGCACTCATCAGCAAAAATAATCTGTTAAACAACAATAGTGAATATTTATATTTGTTATACCCTAATTAACAAAAATAATTGTAAAAAGAAAGGGAAAATGTATATTTGTTAAACATTAATCATTAAAAATAATCTTTAAGAAGTGAATGTTTAAATTTGGTGTACAATTATTAAAAACATAATGTGTAAAACAAATATAGATAATACTGATATTCATTATGTATAAAATTTTCAAAATGTGTAAAGATTTTAACACTTTATTTAACCACATATATGACCACATCACAAATTATTGTATAAACTTGGTACTCAAATAATTTATAGTTTGTTTTAATCAATTATACAGGGACAATAATTTAAAGCACAAACAGAAAAATGGATTCTATAAAAAATGAACCTATTAGATTATTTGTTACAAATGTCAAGTTGAGTGCATTCTTGTATATCAGTTTTGTTTGCATATTACAATTATAAAATAACTTAAATACATTAAGATTTGTTTTCAAATAGATATTTGTTTGTACTGACAGGTCCGATGGTATAAAATTAAAGAAAAGTTAATAAAATGATATCAAGTCACATGTATTCTGAATCTCACATACATCAAGCTGTGAGAAATTGTTTTAATAGACTGAAACCCAATAAACGAACGCAAACAATTGTTTGCTTAAAATCTTTTGTACCAAAAGTTTTAAAAGACTGAGTCTATATAAACACGCATTTTCAACCTAGCAAATTTATAATTTACAGGCACTAATCTAGGATAGAAAAAGTGGGAGAAGTGACTTCTCCCTTCCCATAAGAAATGGGGGAAGTTTGAAAAAAATGGGAGAAGTGTGATAAAAATGGGAGAAGTGAACCCAGCAAAAACAAAATGTATTAAATTAA
>JAULBS010090885.1:0-17435 GCA_032355785.1 Symmetromphalus regularis | reverse complement strand
AAACTACATTTTGCACTTAATAAACTAGCAGGGTATGATTTTTGTTAATATAATTATATTAAATTAAAAAATTGGAACCATACTGTGATTTTTTTTTGTCATTTCTGAATCACATTATAAACCATACATGTGATCAATGTTCTTTGTAAATCCCTTCATTTTTCAAGGGCAGTAGCACTAATTTACAATCGTTGATTGCAGCCTTAGTGTTTGTTTGTGGAATGGTATCCTGCAGTTAAAATTTAATTATTTTTTTTGTAAACCTTTATATTACCTAACACCCCCATTTTTCTATGGATTTGTCTGACGTCTTCAGAAAATCAAACATGGCTCTCAAAATAAGCCCGCTAAGAATTTTGGAAACTGTGCTTTTGACTAGCATTCAAACAATAGAGAATCATTGGACACAGCAATCTAGATAAAAAATATGACATTACTTTTATTTCGAAAAATATCAACATTAATGAGGTAAGTTATATATTTTGTTTTGTATTCATCAAAATCCATCTTCCAAGTAGCGTAAACAGACTTATAAGTCAGTTTAGTAAAATGCTCATGTGTAATAAAATAGCCTATATGGTTATAATAACTGTTAGTAAGAGGGTTTGGATCATGGTCGTAGGGGTCAGAGTCAAAATTACTTTTTAGATTGATTATAGTCAATATTGATGGGTGAAAGTTTGGACGAATTTTCTAAACTGCAGGCCTTCAAAGTAACATGTATTGATGTATACATTTGATCCTTTTAGGTTAATTTCAAATGTTATTTTTCAATCACAGGTTTGAAGATTGAACATAATGGAGATTGGTCATAAGGAGGTGAGCAGTTTGACCAATCAGGTAAAGCTGACATTGATGAGAGCTTGGAGAGAACGATGGTCAGACGTCAAGTGGGGTGTTCACTTGAAGCGGATCATGGCAGGCCACGGTGGTGAATCATGTGATTTGTCAGGTATATAAAATTATGTGTATACTGTTATTGAAATGTAGCTGCCAAATGTCACAAATTTTGAGTATTTGTTTTGGTATGAATGATCCTGTAATATGAAAATGCTATTTCTCAGAGAAAACTTTGCTGTATCATGTCATGAACTGTTATGCAAATTTCCAAGATTACTACACAATTCTAAACCCCCAAATAAGCAATTTCTCATTGATTAACACTGTTTAACAGGTATTGATAATCAAGATTTCTAAACTGTCCCCTGTTTTTTCCATTAAAATTGGATTTAAAGCCTGATTTGTGAATTCATACACATTTATATGGGACATTTTCCTTAAACAGCATCTAAAATCTAAATGGATATGAATAAAATATTACTAAGTATAATTGGCTGAGAGAATATAGTGTTAGTGAAATTATTGTTAATATTTACTGAAATTGCAGTCTCAATGTGGACCATCTTAAAAGCACATCACAGCATTTTCCACATAAAAATGTTACATAAATTTTCTCTTGTGTCTCTTGGATTATCCAGATAAAGCACAGTCCACCAAAGGCAATAATTGTTGGTACCCATAAATAGCTAATTTTGACCCTTATTTATCACAGGAAAAATTGAATATGTATCATACGTATACATTATTACATGTCACAGGTTATCATGTTTCTGAGATTGCTTCAGAATTTTATAACATACAGCAATTTACAATAAAATCCTACTTTGTTTTTCATTATTTCTTGTTTATATTTAATCAGACATTTTAAAGAAAAAAGGATATTAATAAAAATAAATTGCTGTCTTTCAGAGATTCTTCTTCAGCAAGCACTGGTTGGAAGCAGTCCGAACACACTTGTTCTTTCCTACCTAAAGCATGCCGTTCTGTCACAAGTAAGTATCAAAACAATGTTAACCAGTTTTAGAATGAAATAAATGTCTTAATTATGGTCTTACAAAATTTGTTTTTAATTTATTATTTTGTTTCTTTCAGCATCTTGAGTCCTATAATTTAATATGTTATTGTGTTTAGGAAATTCCTTACAGTTCTCTGTTCAGACATATCTCTAAGTTGACCAAACTATGTTAATGTGGTATAACTGGTTTTAGGTGATGACGCATCTCTAACTATAAGTTGACCAGACTATGTTTTTCTGTTTTTAGGTGATTCCGTACAGTTCTGTTTTCAAACACATCTCTTACTCTAAGGTGACCAAACTATGTTAATGTGTTTCTGTTTTTAGGTAATTCCGTACAGTTCTGTTTTCAAACACATCTCTTACTCTAAGTTGGCCAAACTATGTTAATGTTTTTCTGTTTTTAGGTGATTCCGTACAGTTCTGTTTTCAAACACATCTCTAACTCTAAGTTTGAGCAGCTAACTCGACCATACTGTGTGCTTGCCCTCATTGATCTGGCCGAAGTGTTTGCTACAAAAATGAGGTATAATCTTTATATGTAATATTGTAACATAAATTTATGTTACAATTATCACTTGTATATTTGAATGAAAAAAGTGCATTAATGTTTGTTTAACTAATTCACTGCGGGTGACATATATTTACATCAGAAACCACTTTCCATGCATGTGCGGCCGACATATATATAATATATAAGTTTTGAGACCTCGACTGATATGAGGTCATTTACATATAATTAAAGTATCCAGAAGTTGATTGCTCAGTGTAGTAGTAGTATTGAGGAATATCCTTCCGGTCGACCTTGCAAACTTTTTCAGTTTGTTTATTTCAAAAATCTTTTAAAAAATAAACATTTAACAGCAGAAATGTTGTCATGTTCGAGTGAAACACATGGGTGACCTGCGTGACTGTTTAGGGAATCTGAAAACATTGAACTAAGAATGAACTCTTGATTCAGACAACGATTATAAGGAAGAAAGTGACAATGACTTCTAAAATGAACAGGAAAAGGTGAGTGACCTACAATCGCACAACACCCGATTTTTTGTCAAATTCAGAAAAAAAATGCTCACCACAGAGAAAGACGTTACTAAATATTTACCAGCAGTGAATCAGTTAATGACATCCGAGCACATTGTGTAATCAGGAACTATTAGGTATCAAATATACAATTTCAGCCAAACAGCTGTTAGGATATTCGGATGCGTAAACTTTCAGGGGAGAAAGATGCAAATAGGTCAGAGGTCAGGCTAAGTATCAATACAATAGAAAACACTCCAAGTTTTCTCCATATTTGTGATGTATGGCCTACAGAAGGCTACTCTTTTCCAAGTTTCAGTAAAGGGTCTTTTTCAGAAATGATAGATCTCTTATCACAGCCTTTTGTTTAACATGTTACGGATCAGTCTAAAATGAGAACTAGCTCACTGGATCCACTGAAGGGAATTGATCCAATAATGATGAATATTTGACTACTAGATCATTTCTTACAGTTAAAATTACATATTCTTGTTTCTTAATTAAAATAGCAATTACTGCACATTCATTGTGTTTTGACAGACCTAGAAATTCATAAAATTGTGCAATGGCTCTTCTTTGACATCACTAAATCATTTTATGGTGGCAGAATGTATTTATATTTTTGTGATGGCAATAAAATGTTGCCACAAACCAATTTTACAGTAGCCTTTATAACAGCATTGCCAACTAACATGTGGGTCGGTTGTCGGATCGATCCTTCTCAGTGGACCCATATGCAGTTTGGGCTATTTTCCATTCCAACCAGTGGTCCACAACTGGTTTATCAAAGGCCATGGTATGTGCTGTCCTGCCTATGGGATGTTGCATATAAAAGACCCCTTGCTGCTTATCGGAAAGAGTAGCCAACGTCATGGCAGCGGGTTTCCTCTAAATACATGTCAGAATGACCATATAATTGACATCCAATAGCCGCTGATAAGATAAATATCAATGTGCTCTACATGTGTCGTTAAATAAAACAAACTTTATTTTTTTGCCAACTGACACTACACATCCAAGGGCTGTTTTGATTGTCTTGGTATTTGTAATACATATAGGACAAAAAGTATATTTTACACAAATTATGTAAAATATATATTGAGATTTTATAGATTTTTTTTCCTTTTCAGTTTTACCTACGGTCCTGACAGTGCACTTCAGCTGAGCAAATCTTTGCTGATGCTGCTTCACTGGTTGCTATTGACAACCCTCCGGTGTCTGCAGAAGGTACAGGAAGGCAAAACGAGTCAGGAATACTTGGCCATCATAGGAAACTCGAGTACTGCTGTGTTGAAAACTCTCGAACAGCCGACAGTTTGCTCTTTATTACAGATCTCACGAGCAGACGTGATTGGTCAGTGTTTGTGTGCCTTATAAGTAGGGAATATCCCAGGGTTTAAGCTGTCTTTGCCAATTCACCAAATACAAATTAAAATGGAATTTGGTGAATGCACTGGATTATGAAATTGCCAAACATCTAATTCGAAAATCGCATGTCACTTTTGATCTGCCACAGTTTTGACTCTCCACTTCCTTGTTACTTGTGTATTTCTTGCCTTTAATTGGTCAGCGAACCATCTAAATACTACTTGCTGTATCTGTGCACATACACAGTTCATTCAGACAATATTGGAAGAGTTTGAACTTGGTGGTTTTCTTGTCAGTCAAGATAACTGCCTTTTCCATTAATTACGATTCATTTGGTACACTTTGGATGATTTCGTCTCTGGCAATAGCGTCACTCCATGTTCCAATCTTTAGTTTAATTTGGTTCAGTTTATTTGGCTAACTGAAACTTAATTTGGCTACAGAATTTGTGGTTCAGCTTAAACCCTGATAACCCATTATATTTTATGAGCTGCTGACTTGCTTTGGGTGGTTGTACTGTTGTACATTTTGTTTTAATAGTGATGTGTTAGCAGACCCAAGAAACTGGGAAATTTGTGTTGGTCTAACCACCCGATATATCTTGACAACTTAGAAAACACGGTAGGAATGTTGGATTATCCCTATTCTAATTAATCTGTTTTAAGTTAAGTTTCATTTAACTGATTTTGTATTTGCATGAATTGAAAGTTGTGTAAGCTTCATGTGGACCAAAAGTTGCAGTTTTTGTGTTGATGTCAACATTGTGTTTAGCCATGTTTGTCGCGAATACATTTAGAATAATTTTTCTTTTGCAGATGTTTATCGTGAGTTTGAACAGACAGAACTAAATGTGCGTGGAACTCTGAGTCAGCTTCAGCAGAATGCTTTACCTAGCTCCGTGCGTGAGCAAGTCTCTCTCACACTAGGTAGTTTATCTCAGTAAGTGTTTTGTCATAACGGACTTGAAATTAGCAGAATGCTTTACCTAGCTCCGTGTGTGAGCAAGTCTCTCTCACACGAGGTAGTTTATCTCAATAAGTATTTTACCATTCCTGGGCTAGAAATTAGCAGAATGCTTTACCTAGCTCCGTGCGGACGCTCTACCATTTGAGCTACATCCCGCTTGATTTCATTAAACATGCCTTATTGCTTTCTGTTTTCACTAAAAGTATAATATGATTTTTTAAAAAGAAATATTTTCTTTTGGGGATTTTTGCCATTTTTTATAATTTACATTTTCCTTATGACCTTTGCAAAATGGCATTTATAGTAATCAGTAATTAAAATGTTTTCCTCTTGTAAGAAATTAATAAAAAAAACAGCTTGGTTCTTATATCTATAATTTGTTATAGGTTACAAGAAACCCAGCTGTCGCCTACACCCATTCTTCAGGTTCCGCATCTTCCTATCTGTCCAACCATTAATGGACTAGTTGCCCTGGAAGCGGTTCTCAATCCGACCAATGAGTTGCAGCCGTTTGTTGATCAAGTGCTTGTCATAGCTCGGCTATTGGTAACTAGCCTAAAAACACTACTAAAAATTACAGTTATTTCGGCTGGATACTAATGTTCGTTTGGGTTGGATACTGATGTTCATATGAAAGTTAAAATTTTACCTTTTGTTAAGAATATTTAGTTTTCTCTGTGTAGGCCTAATCTTAAGTCAGATAAAAGGTGTTTCAATTTTCATGGTCTATATTGGATACCTTTTATAAAATAAGTTTATTATAATAATTATTATTATTTATCTTTGAAGAGAAGATTGATATAAGTATGTAAGATACAGTAACTGTAAATCACTGAATTGATATGATAATAAAATTCTAAAAATGTACAAAAATGCAATTAGTTGATTGATTTTAATATTACTTCATCTCTTACATAACACTAACAATCAATATGTATTTATAAATAAAAAAAGGTGTCCGTACCACTATTTATCTATTTGTACTTATTGCAGTTTATGTTCTTATTATTGCTGGAATGTTTGTGTTTTTGTATAACCGTGTTAATGTCTACTAACTGAGCTGCATTCTTTACATAAGGTATTATTATTATTATTAAATTCATGATTTACTATGATGAAATAAACAACTTGTTTTTTTCTGTTCTAGAAACTGACGTGGCCTCAACTTTATCATGAAATCTTTCGATCGTGTTTTATGGGTCTTGTCGACTCGACAGATTCACAGGAGGAACTCAAGTGGGCAGCTTTCACATTTCTCAAGGTCAGCTTGTCTCATTTTTTTTTTTTTAAATAAATTTAATGACACCACTTGAGCACATTGATTTATTAATATCAGCTATTGGATGTCAAATATTTGGTTATACTGATATGTAGTCAAATGTGAGCCAGCCTCCAACGGGTTTTGAACCACTGTCATCAGCTTGAGAGTCTTATGTTATTTCGCTAGATTACCGAAGCTCATCGCTTGTCTCAAGTTTGAATACCAGATCATTTAATAATCTTGATTTATCAAAGTAAAAGTAAAGTTTTGTTTTATTTAACGACGCCTCTAGAGCGCATTTATTTTTAATCTTATCATCGGCTATTGGACGTTAATCATATGGTCATTCTGACATATGTATTTAGAGGAAACCCGCTATTTTCCATTCCAGCCAGTGGTCCACAACTGGTTTATCAAAGACTGTGGTATGTTGTGCTGTCCTGCCCTTTCTGCTTATTGGAAAGAGTAGCCAATGTGGCGGTTGCTGGTTTCCTCTAAAATAGATATGTCAGAATGACCATATGATTGACATCCAATAGCCACTGATAAAATTTAAAAAATCAATATGCTGTAGAGGCATCGTTAAATAAAACAAACTTTACTATTGGTAATATTGTAATTAATACAAATAACTCTGAAGTGAACTTCTTTACAAAATAGGACTAATAACACTCAACAAATGGCAGTTTTTCGATACTAAATACAATGCAATACACATTGATAGTAATAACCATAATCACACACTACATGTATGGTAGGGTGGAGTATAATGGGTGTGTATACAACCACATGGGTCAAACTTTAAAAATATACCATATAAAGACCAATTTATTAGCAAAAAAAGTAAAATTTTGCATGTTGAAGAACACCTGTTTTCAAGAATGCTCACCTCACCTCCCCCAGTTCTGTGAATTTGTGTGATAACAGTACATTATATGGCTTTATGTTTGCTTTAGAAGCCTCACATCTATACAGTGGCATACTAAGGGTTTGTTAACACTGGGCAAATGGAAGTTTTTGTTTTTTATACTATAGAATCTGATGTTTAATCTTCTGACAATACCTTAATTCATTTTTGTTTTCAGATGCCTCACATTCTGACCAAAATGCAACAGCAGGCTGTGGGTCGAGATTTTCATGCAGATTTAGAACAGGGGTTCGACCTCTTTCTCAACTACGTACACCTGCTTGATTTGACAGATATAAAACAGAAGTAGGTCATTCTTATAGTTTTTATATCAATTTCTTTCTTAACCATATCTATGCTTTGGTACCTTTGTATAAGTTGCAATGTTGTTTGTTATAATTTTATACAATTTAGATTTTATCAACAACAATTTTCGCTTTAAAACAGCGTTCTTATGCATCTTGAAAATCTTTGAAAGTCTTTATTTAAAAAATAAATTTTTCAAGGTCTTGAATGTCTTTGAATTTCGGGTTTGTCAATAAAAGTGTGAAAATCTTTAATTTCTGTCTTATCTGTTCCAAAAAAAAGAAAAGACCTCAATTCTCTCTGACTCCCTTTAATCTTCTGACTACTGTTGTCAAGGTATCTTGACAGACGTGACGTCATCAGTTATAATATATTATACAGTACACAGTACCTTCAGTTAATGAACATTTCCTGCAAGAAATAAAGTTAAAACAAAAGGAAAGAGGATGACTGGCTGTTTTGAAGGGAAAAAAATGTCTTTGAAAACCTACCTTAAAAGTCTTTGAAAAGTCTTTATTTTTTGTTAAGAAAAAAGTGCGAAAACTATAAAATAACACATTATTTCAAATTAATGCATTTTGTTAGTTATAAACTACATCACATAAATTTACGGCATTTGCCAGATTTGTTATTATTGTCAATACTTTCAACACTGTTTTTTTTTTTTTTAGCTATCAGAATGATCATCCTTTTCTCTGCTCACCTCTGCAAATGCTTTTTGTTATTTTTAAAAGCTGTTTTGAAAATCTACATTTCATGTTGTTTTTAATGTATTGGTAACCCCTGTGATAGCGTGCACACTCATACGATCAACCGTTACCGACTCACTGGTTTGTTTACTATTACCGACTGTCGGTTAAGCAAGTCACATGACCTAATTTGGAAAGTTATTGAATTTTAAAAGTATGGTAATATAAAAAATACTGCATAGTGTTTTTTTTTTTAAGGTGATGCCTTCATTATATGATAAATATTTTTTATCAGGTACGACTGTGTTGGAGAATTGCTCAAACAGTGTGTCAGGTTTGAACTGCTGGGGGAGACACAGAAAGATCACTTGCTTCAAAGACGGTAAGCAGTGTCAAACTGATCAATGAAAACATATTTGAAGCAGGGATGACATTGGCGTAGCTTGGGTCTTTCTTCTAGTGAGGCAAACTTTGACAAAGGTTTTTATTTCTCGTATTTTAATCAACTTTTATACTATTAACAACATTAAAAAAATTCTGTAATAAAATCTGGTGAGGCAGTTGCCTCATTGCCTCAATGGAAGCTATCCCACTGGATGAGAATTCTCTGACGATTCGCGGAATTCAGACTTCTAAATGGTTATGTAGCTTCCACGAATGCTAGCCTGTGCTGGATGTAAGACAAAGCACCACCTATACTGTATTTACTGAATAACCACTCGGAACTGTCGGTGAACACCAAAGAGTTCCGAAGAGTAATAAAGTGCCATCTATGTTGAATTATTTTTGTAGTGAATCTTGATTTTCGCTCGCGTGACATGAACTCTTACGTTTTCAGACTTTTTTCACAATTGCCATTCTCATCCCTGTTGAAGTTGACTGTTTATTTAGTGTCCACGTGCCCCTGTAAATCCTAACATATACTGATTTTGTTCACAGAGAGAAAGATTATTATGAATACATTTATATTTGGTGATGTTAAATGAAAACAATTATGTAAATATAAAATAAACTACTATTACTAAGCTCAAAACCACATTTCTATGCCAGATCCACACATTGCAGTTTGTTTATATTACAGAAATTAAAATAAATAATAAAAAGGACACAATGAATCTTAAGATGTATAAATTGCATATTAAATATTTTTCTTATGTCTGACACAGATTTGACTGACAGGGACAAAATAATTAATTCCAATCTGGATTATTTGTTTATAAGAAATATTTTCAACTTGAATGTGTTTAACTTATTTACAGCAACAGTGAGAAGGAGAAGCCGCGTCTGCCAGAGACGAGTGCAGGTAGTAGCACAACGTCGTTGATAATGCGTGCTGAAATGACGGTAACGTCGATACTGAAGGTAGAGGTAGTTTCATCCACACTGTTGGCTCAGTGCTTTTTTGCTTTTTTTGGTTTGCTCTCTCTCTCTCTCTCTCTTTCTTCCAGCACTTATGTTTTGTTTTCGTCCCACTAGTACATGGCACAGGCATTGAAATAACCATGGAACTGGATCTGTTTGTTTAATATCTTTCTACGCCACCTGAAATCAGTATGGAAGTGACTAAAACAGCAATAGTTTGTTGAGGGAACACACCATTAGCCAGTGAAATTAATGTTAGTATTTTACTGAAGTTGTCTTCACACTAATCCTCCTAACAAAGACTTCACATCTTTGGCACTCAAAGGTCATTCCTTACCAGGAACTGAGAATACAAACTGTAAATTTTAAATGTTGGTAGCTATTAGCTATTAACTGAAAACATGCTTAGAGGATACAGCAAAATATAAACTGTAACCTATATTTATGACAAATTTATCAAGTCTAAAATATCATCGTCTGGGGCGTAGCCAGAGAGGGAAAAATGACGATGAAACTCAGATACTGAGAGCTTTAACCATGTGGATAAAATATCAGCATCATGGGGGGAAAAAAATCAGTGGAAATTCCAGATGAGGCAATCACCTCGTCAGCCTCATGCTGGCTATGCTAGAGATCTTTGTTACTATGCATTTATCTTTGGCAGTAGCAGACACACAGAGGCAAGCACCTCGTCAGCCTCATGCTGGCTATGCTAGAGATCTTTGTTACTATGCATTTATCTTTGGAAGTAGCAAACACATATTGGGGGTTTAGGGAATTTTTGTAAGAAATGATTTGTCACTAGAAAATGCCATCAAAATGGGAAATCAAAACAATTTGCCAATTGAACCCCCCACCCCCCCTTCTTGTCCTTAAAACCTGTTGCCTCGCCTGTATGGATGTCATTGTTATTTATTGTGGAGAAGCTCATCTCATTTCTTGACAAATGCATCCAAATGCTAAAATAACCGTGTTTACAAAGTTTGCAGCTAAGTATTGAAAAAATTTAGATGAGGTAGTTAAAGTAATGTATTGTTCTTGACTTTAAACAGTGGTCCACAACTGGTTCATCAAAGGCCGTGGTATGTTCTGTCCTATCTGTGGGATAGTGCATATAAAAGACCTCTTGCTGCTTATCAGAAAGAGTAGCCTAAGTGGTGGCAGCATGTTTCCTCTAAATACATGTTAGAATGACCATATGATAGACGTCCAATAGCCAATGATAAGGTAAAAATCAGTGTGCTCTAGAGGCGTCGTTAAATAAACCAAACTT
The DNA here is from genome assembly GCA_032355785.1 of Symmetromphalus regularis. Taxonomy (NCBI): domain Eukaryota; kingdom Metazoa; phylum Mollusca; class Gastropoda; order Neomphalida; family Neomphalidae; genus Symmetromphalus; species Symmetromphalus regularis. The sequence continues at coordinate 6,425 of JAULBS010090885.1, read as the reverse complement.
TACTTTGTTCTTGACTTTATCATCACCTGATCTACCATTTTGGACTTATTTCGATGCCTGTCGCCTATATTACAATTGTGCTTCTTTGTATTATTCTCAGTATTCATACATAACACATACTGCCACATATTGTTATTATAAAATACCTATATATCCAAACATTAATCAAATTTAGACACAAACAAAACAATTTCTCTGGTGGTTTTTTTTCAATCACTCCCAACTTTTGTTATGCAATCACCAGAGAAATAATGATAATACCTTGCTCCTGTATGTGGTCACATATGTTCAGTGCCAGATTTTGACTGAGGGAGGGGGGCCCTCATCATAGAAATTAAATTAAATTTGGGGGCCCTCAATAGTGAAATTACATTACATGACAAATAAAAATAAAAAATAAAATGGATGAATAGAACTAATTTTATAATTATTACATTATTTCCCAAAATAATAATTACCGTTATTTTATAAAGGAAGTCATTAGTTTGGGGAGCCTCTCTTGCAGGGGACCCTGGGCAGTTGCCCACTTTACCCCCCTTATAAATCCGGCCCTGCATATATTTGCTTGGGATTTAATTTAAATACATCATCAATTACCATACATTTTGTTTCATATGCTGTTGTTTTTCTGTATTCATTTGATGATTCTGTTTTCCTATTTTAATATTGTCTAGCATAGCATTGTCAAGTAAGTATTGCATTTGTGATGTTTTACAATGGCAAGCTGATCTCATCTGTAATGATTTTCATTGAGGAAACAATGTCTTTTGGTAAAAGATTCTTATGGATTATGAAATCTTGAAAAAAGTCTTGATATTTAGGAAAATAGTTTATTTGTTTGGTTTTAGAAAAGCTGTGAAATTTATTTCTACTTGAAAAGACTGGTTCAGAAGCTGTAAGCAATATGAAAAATATATTTTGTTGGTAATAGCATTCAGATATCAGCATGTACATTTCATTTGCTAAGTATACTTTGTACAGTAAGTGTGTTCACACTTTGTATTCCAAACTTGATTACTCTTCATATAAGTGTTAAATGATCATGGAATGTTTTCTTGAAGTCAACAAAAAGTGATGGAATTTTATTGTTAAAAGTATATGAACAATATTAGTTGCCAAAATAATAATTACCATCATTGCTTAATTAGCCCTTAATAATGTAATAGCTTTATATAAAATCCAACAAAGAAATTTATCAGATACTAAAAGTTGACTCCAAGTTCAGCATTTTTTGCATTGATAGACTGAACATTATTAAGAAATTTGTTCTTGTTAATTTTATAAAATGTTTTGCCGAGAATTTTTTTTTAAATGACAGTCAATTTTGAGTCAATTAAGACTTAATAATGTGATTGCAGGTCTAATTCGCTGATTCTTTAACTTAAATATTTTACTGAGGGTTCATTTTGTAAAATAGGATAAACTATTATACCTATATTAATCGTGTCTAATTTTCAAAATTGTGTGTAATAGTTTGCTTACATTTACCATGTACAAATAAGCTTACTGTGTACATTTTGCAAAATTGTGTGTACTTGTAGGCCTAAATTTATTGTGTACATTTTTGCAAAATTGTGTGTGTGTGTGATAAACTAAATTTACTTTGTATTTTTTGGTTTAAAAATATGTACATAAGTTTATGTGCAAATTTTTCAAAAGTATGTGTACAAATTAGCCTTAGAAAGAAGGTTAATTTTGTGAAAACAGAAAATGGTGACAAAATGATGATCGATGCTGAGTCAGTTAAGACTGAATGATGTCATTGCACACATAATTTTTGGATTTTCACAGGCAGCCTAAATGTACTGTATTCTATACTGTTCAAAATAAGTTAGGCATATTTTGAAAAATTGTGTGTCTGAATTAATACAATTTAATAAATATTTTGTCTGGTTTAGTCTTTGTTTACTAAGTGTGTCATGTAAAATTGTGTATGAGTTAAGGTAAGTTTTCTGTGAATGGGAGGCAGGAGTGGCAGTCACTGCACCTGTAATTTGTCCAGAAGCCATTAAAATCATTTTTCCAGTATCTACATTTCAAAATTTTCCTGGAGTCATTCAGGCGGCCCTGCTGTGTATTATTAGCAGAATTGAGTGGGTATAAAACATGTTTGTTGTTTTACCATAGATAATTTGTTTATATATTTATACGCTTCTCTACCTGCTACAGTTGTGCTATTTTTAACAGTAGAATGCTACGCTGTGCTCAGTTTGCTTTTATTGTCTTATATTTGTAATAGTTTATAGAATATCTATATCTTTACACAATGTGTCTACACATTCAAGAAAAATGTGTGTCTGCCAAGGTTATTGTAAGACCTAAATACAATCAAAATGGTGTTTTTCTCGTCTCCCACTGTACCTAGGAAAAGGGGCAGAACATATTTTTTTAAATTCTGTATAGGAGTTTTTTTTAAAATGGTCTAAAATTATATGGTTAAAAAAAATTGTAATATTTTTTTGTATATTCCAAAAAGATGCCTTAGTTTTGTTAATTTAAAAAAAAAAGTCTAACATTGGTAGATGGTTATTATAAATAAAACAACTAACTATTTGTAATGTTTTTAGTAAACCCAGAAAAACTACTCTGTTTTAGGTCTAATGAATTCCATTTCTAATTAAGAGTAGCTAAATAAAACACATATTGTTGAGTCAGTATAAACATAAACAACCTTCTTGTCCAGACATTGCTAATTGCTATATACTCAACCAAAAAAGAAAGTATGTATGTTAAAATATTTTTCTTTCATGGGGTGGTTACAGTAATGGTCCATTGGCAGTAAACATGTGTGCATCTTGTGCTATTACTGCATACACCACCTCCTAAATGGTGTGGTTATCTAATTCCAGAATTTCTGCCTGTAATGTCATCTAGTTTATGAAATAAATGACTATTAATTACATGCATATTTTCTTTTTTGGTTGAGTATACTTGTGTATTGAAATGTGATGGTTGGATACATGTTTATAAAGACTCGTCTCAGGTTGGTGTCACTTTGTTTCAGACACTTGATGCTGACTACCAGAAGAATCAGGACCCGCTGGTCGGCATTCTCAATCACATGTTGTCCGGTCGAAGTTTTGAAATCATTCTGGCTGCAGGGGCATCAATGGGAGAACTTCAGAACTTTGCCTTGAAGCTTATCAAGTGAGAATTTTATGTTGTATAAATATTTTTTAACTAACTGGCAGAGTGATTGGGACAGTGTGAGAACGAACAAACTTCATTCTTTAAAGCCAGGCTTAGGAGATTGGCAGTCCTACAGATGGTCAAGGAAGGATGAAATTGTTTTGTGTCGTCCTTGTATTGGCCATATGTATTTAAATCATATTTTTATTTTGAAAAGGGACCATCCACCTCATTGTGAGCACTGTCAGTGTCATATTCTGGTGGATTGTCCTCACCTTCAGCCTGTTAGAGATAATGTGTTTGTTAATGAGGGTGTGGTGGAATCATTCCGATTCCACCCACAGCTTATTATTAATTTTTTAAAGCAGACCAATTTTTACAGAAAATTAGTTTTTTCACGTTTTGTTAATATATTGTATATACGTTTTGATATAATTGATTTGTTTGTATATACATGTTAGGAAAAAGTGTATAAATGTTTGAATTAACCATAGTGTGATCCCAATAGCCGATGTTTACCTTTGTGCTGGGGAGGTTGTTAAATAAATAACATAAATTGTACGAGTACAATGATCACTAGCCTCATTATTTGTGAACCTATCACCATAGATATGCAGGGTGTGAATGCTAGCTGGCCCCCACTGATTGGTATGCATACAGACCAATACAGGTTTGTAAAAACTAAATTTAGGACTTGTTATAAAAAAAAAAATGGATGGGGTCAGTTTTTATAAAGTTATAATTTTGATCTGTGGTTTATTAGGTTTCTGATTTAGCAATGGTCACTGGCGTGCCTTATTAAGTTTGGGGTGGTAGAGTGGTGTTGGTGCTCTAAAAAATGCTATAATTTTATTTATAAGAATTCTAAGATTAATTTTAAAATGTTTTCTCAGAGAAAATGATGATGAAATGACGATCGATGCTGAGTCGATTAAGACTTACAATATGATGTGTCTGCACATCTGATTCTCTGAGAAGATTTTCCTGCTAAAAAAAATCTCATCTCTAGACCTTTTTATTACTACTTTTATAGATCTTCTGACCATAAAATTATGAAACAAATAGAAAAATAAAATTTTACATTTCCCCCCCCTCTTACATTGAATAAATATATAAAAGTTCTCTCTTATATTTAAAAACCCTGTTTACATTGATGTAACCAACTTTACCACCTTCAGCCACTAAAACCATTATGTACAACGAATACACATTTTAATTTTGTTTCCTCCTTCAATCATTGTTTTGAAAGTATTTACCAAAAATAATGTCTATGGCAGTTTTATTTTCATTTTTATTTTGACCAAGATTCTATGAATTAATAAGTAATATAAAATAAATAAGGCCTCAGCCTAGGTAAACTAATAGCAGACCAGTTGATCAATTAGTCGTCTATCAATCAATGTATTGATGTGTTGTTTTTGTTTTTGTTTTAGAATCAATGAGTTTGCCAGACAAGCGTGTGGTGAGGGTGGAAAAGCAGCACAGATTCGAGCCCAGCTCTTTGATGTGACCTTTCTTATGTTGTGTCACATAATGCAGCTGTATGGGATAGAGGTTTGTCTGTCTATTCACTCGATCTATATAGCCCAGTTTATTTGCTTAATGACACCCACCCCCATCCCCCAGCACAAAAATAAATATTACCTGTTGCAGGCCTGGAAATAATTATTTTAGTTGAGCTGGTCAGAATGTCCAACATCAGTCAATATGTGCCGGACATTAAAGAAAATATTCCTGTCATACAATTTAATATGCTCAATTTAAACAAAATACAGTATTTAGTTTTTATGGGGTTTGCTTTTTATTATTTAATTTTTCACAGTTTATTCAACAGACACAAGTTGCATCAAGCTGACTTTATACAGAAATGTTATTTCTACTAAAAGTTAAAACATGAGTGTTGGACAAAATACCGACACAATTAACTTTGTGACTGTCAGATCTTCCAAATGACAGATTTGTACTGGTCAGTGTCCTTGACCAGCCACTTATTTCCAGGCTTGTTGTTGGGGGTGGGGGTTCAATCAGATGCTGTAACATTGTTAACATTTAACAGATAATATACCTTTCATAAACAATGTGGATTGAAATATAAATTAATTTCTGGTAAGAATCTGTATAAGATGGGTTAAAAAGTTGAAAGAATTAGAAACAAGTGAAGGAAGTTTATATTTACTTCCTACAATTACAGTAAATATATCAAATTAGAAATAATAAATTTCTGAAAGATTCATTGGTTATTTCAAACAATGTAACATTCAAAACTTAAAGAATTAAAATCAAAATTCAGTATTTGACCATTGGCTTGATTTTTGTCTTTTACTCAACATTTTGTTATCATAACAGTATAATTAAAGAATGTTTTATTTACAAAAATTGCTAAGTTAAAATGAAAAGTTTGAAGAAAAACTGTTTTTTAAATTCCCTATGTGTGACTAAGACCTTAGATGACAAAATCCAGAAAACTTGTTGCATAACAATCTTGTACAAGGGTTTTAAGAATGAACCAATGAGTAACAGTGTAACAAACATGCAATTTATGTAGTTATCGTCATTTATCCATATTGTGTTCTCTGAAAAAAATATTTTTCATTGTTAAAAATATATATCCCATAAAAAAAATAATTCAATCCTATTTAAATTTGAACAGACTACTTTTTATTGTTTAAATTTTAAATACAAATTTCATGGTCACATAGATTGTGTCATCACTGAAAGAGATGTCGGACTCGTTCATTGTGCAGTGGGCGCATCGCTGGCTGCCAGAGGATGGCAAATACAAGAATATTGAGAACTGTCTTCCCAATGACCCAGCTAAAGTGGACAACCTACTAAACCAGTTCTCATCTGGAACGGAACTGCGAACCAAGTAAGTACAAGAATTCTTCCAAATGACCCAACCAAAGTTGATAATCTTGTAAACCAGTTCTCATCTGGAACTGAACTGTGAAGCAAATAAGTTCAAAAATTATTTCTAATGACCCAACCAAAGTTGATATTCTTGTAAACCATTTCTTATTTGGAATGGAACTGCAAAGCAAATAAGTTCAAAAATCATTTCTAATGACCTAACCAAAGTTGATGATCTCATAAACCAGTTTTTATCTGAAATGGAACTGCAAACCAAGCAAAAACAAGAATTATTTCCAATGATCTAACCATTAATGATTTTGTAAACCAATTCTTATCTGTAGGGGAACTGCAAACCAAGTAAATATGAGAATTATTTCCAATGATCTAACCATTAATGATTTTGTAAACCAATTCTTATCTGTAGGGGAACTGCAAACCAAGTA
>JAULBS010090874.1:0-17435 GCA_032355785.1 Symmetromphalus regularis | reverse complement strand
CATTTCAATTTTAAACTTTGATATTCATGGGCCCCGGTGCGGCGCACCGGCTGCACCCCCCTCTCGTGGGGCCTGTTTTTCTGTCATTATTTTTTTTTTTTAAATTAAATTTAATTAGTTGTTTGTTTTTTGGGGGGCTGGAGAGGGGGAGGGTAGATATATAATTTAAATTAGAAACAAAATCACATTTTTAATCCTCAACACTTTTGTTGTTGTTTTTGTGTTTTTGTTGCTTGTTTGGGTTTTTTTAGGCCGCTAGAAGTGGTCAAGCTAAAGACGATGAAAAAAAAAATCTACAAAAGCATTACAATATTCTAAATGGCACAACCCATTATCAGCCTCCATGGCGCAGTGCTTAAGCTGTCGTTCTAACGGTTAGTATGTACTGGGATCAAATCTTAGTCGAGACATGAAATTTTTAATATCGATACCGACAACAACCCTGAGTGAGTGCTCCGCAAGGCTCATTGGGTATCGACTAGTGATCCACAACTGATTTATCAAAGGTCATGTATGTGCTGTTCTGTTTGTGGGAAAGGGCATATAAAAGATCCCTTGCTACTAATCGGAAAGAGTAACATATGTGGCAGTAGCGGGTTTCCTCTAAAATACCATAATTATATCAGACATCTAAATAATGTGCTTGGGTGTCGTTAAACAAACAATCCTTTCTTTTGGGCACAACTCGTAAGTGTCGCCACTAATTACTACCTTCTGCTATTTAGGGACCTTTTCTTAAATTAACCGCAGCTTGTGCCCTAAGTACCCTTACGTTTGTTTGTATATAATGATAACAGCATCTCCTGACTTTTTCCTATTTAGATACAGATAATAACGGTATACTTAACGCAATAAAGTATAGGCAGAGTTTTTGTCAACATCAAAGTGAAAATCTACTTTTCACGGATCTCATCCACCGTGTGTACAAAATCGGCAATTTTCGCTTTTATGTTAACAGAAATGCCCCTATGCATCACTACGTTAGGTATATTTTAATGTGTACTTAAATAAAAAGAGATAACCTGCTGACGCATCAAGTTTGAATATTCCCGTGGTTACTGCTCTAAGCAGTGTACTAATAATTATATTAGAAGATGAAAAGCAGATTCTTTCGGGTTTTTTTTTTTCTTTCTATTTTTATTTTTTTTTCTCATTTTTTAAATTTTGTTCGAGGTTTTCAAACCCTCTGGCGGTCCTTTTAATACTTGAGTACCACTTGAGAAAAACTGTCTAGTAATGTTATTTGAAAGGGCATTCCTCGAAATGATGCCTCACGAAATAATATATCGATTACCTGTTAACGTTTTTGTACACTTTTATATTAATTTTTAGACAAAATAATGGATGCCACTGTAAGCAAGACGTGGCAGGTAACAATTGTTGAACCGAATACCCTCACACTGCGCTAGCATAATCAAATAAAATATTCTGTTGACTCATCCAAAAATGCATGCACATGGTTTGGTGAATGAATGATCCTTTGGACTTCGTGGCTGGACGTAGCTCAGGCCCTAGTCACACTTACTGCGAATGTCCGCGACCTCGGCGGTCGTGTGATTGAGGGCTGTAGTGGACAGTCGTGGACGGTCATGGGCTTGTATTTCTGCGATCGATGGGTTGCGGACAGACTATGGGACCTGTCTATACCTCACTGTTTATACCTCACCACACCACAAGTCACGACTAACTGTACGACCGTCGCACGACATTGCATGACAGTGCATGACTAGGCGCCAACTAGTCATGCATCGTCGTGCGAAGGTCATTCATAACCTCGCTTGCACTGATTTCCAAAAACCATCCACTGGTGATTTGTCGCACGATTGTTCTACGATTGTCTGCGATACGCAGTCACAGAAGATCGTAAATTGTGGCAAGTTGTAGTATCTCTCAATGTGACCAAGTTAAAACCTCGCTGAGACTGATTTTGGTCGTGCCCCCATCCACGACCACCAGTGACTTGTTGCACGATTTTTCTATGATTGACTGCGATCTGTGACTGGGACATCAGAAGGTACATTTAGGATTGGTCGTTGTATACGTTATCCTTCAGAGGACCCTTTTGAGCTATTTCCCTTTCCAGTCTGTGGTCAACAACTGATGTAACAAAAACCGTGGTATGAACTGTCCTGTGTGTTGGAAAGAGCATATGACTATTTTCCTCTAACTGAAGAGTAACCTATGTGGTTAGCTATACAGCAAACCAGGGTTAAACTTGGGCTACGAAACATAATGAATCCTTGACCTATATCCACAGGTTGCACGTTTTTCGCATGCCTTGGATTATATCCAGCAGCCAAGTGGTAACCTGTTGTTAGTTATGAGTTACTGAAACCCGTACACACGAAACAAGCAACACAAAGAAACCTATGGTTTAACGCATGGGTAACCTAATCGGCACTGTTAATTTCAAATACAAGTACAGGCATACAGGTGTCCGAAAATTATCTGTAAAACTTCATCCTTGAAATTAAACAAGATTTTTTTAGAATCCAAAGTTTCTTTTATTAAAGTAACAATGTCACAAACATTCTCTGCAAAATTTTTACACTTTGTGGTTAACTATTGATAAGACAGAAGTTCTACGGGTAATTCTTGGACACCCTGTACATGCATGTTTGACAACTAATAGCAGCTGGGATGTCGCTAAACAAACAATTATTTCTTTTTGTTTCCCTTGAAACAGAATATAAATAGCAATAAGCATACTAGAAGAGAACACATTGAAAATTTGAAAATATTATTTATTACAAAATATTGCACACAACAATAACATATGCCAAAACCGTAAATAGAATAAAAATTGTTCATACCAAAGCCACATGGGACTAAAGAGTATATTGGTCGAATCAATATTCAAGTTCTAACTTTTTATTTTTTTATTATTTTTAAATAGGCTAAGGGGATAAGATTTGTGGGAAAATTTAAATAAAAATGAATCAAAAATTGAATTGTTTTTATTCAACCGAAATGCATGTCAGTACATCGGTAATCAAATATAATTTAAAAAATATGATAATAAATTTTAAAAATAAAATTTTTTACAAACCCTACTCACACACACAAAAGTACATTTGAATTAGATATAAAGACTACCATATATAATTTTGAAAACTTCTGTGCTGAAATAGAGCATCTTATGGAAATGGGATCTGGGATTTGAGAGCATCAGAAACTACCGACACCAAATTTAAACCATAGTGACAATAAACATTTGAGCATTAATCATAGTTAAAATGCTTTAAGTTATGACGTCTTTTAACTTATTTTCGTTTTATCAAATTAAGGTTCCACCATGCCGTTTTGGGTATGAAACTGGGCTACTGTGTCATAGTATACTCTAAGGAACATGTCCAGACATATGCGGTAAGGTCCTCCTCAACTTGTATTCTAGTTACAAGATACCTCCTGTTTTATCAGACCATAGAATTCTTTTTCATGTGAAATTACATTCTACCCGAAATAATTTATTCATGGACCATATCACTGCTAATACCAGCACTGGACAGAGGTTAATGGGTTATTGTGAGAGAAATCCTGCTATGTAGCCTCTTCTGATGAGAAGCGAGGGATCTTCTGTATTGATGTTCCCACAGAAAGGATACCATAAACCACGAGCACATATACCAATCAGGTCCACTGGTTTGATCCCATCACTCCATGCTGCCGAGATGCTTAAACAAATTTAACTGGTTGAACACCTCTCCAACGTTCTATGGGTTAAGGCCAGTACTCATTAAACATCCCATGCGTCCAGTCATGTAACGGCTACGTAACCAAGTCAGTATAAGACATATGACATTAAAATGTCCGTCGTATTATAATTTCTCAGAAACCAAACTCCCACCCCTAGATCAAATTGACACCATTAAGATCGGTAATGTTTAATGTTGTTTCATAACCTATTATTACCAATAATAATTATATTAATACTAATATTGTATTTGAATTGGAACTGACCTTACATTCAGGAAGCTTTTGCTTTTAGCGTAATTATGAAATCAGAAAGTAGGATAATTAAAAATAAGTAGTTTATTGAAAATTTTATGCAACCACTGAAGGTAAGATTATACGGTCAATATTTATCAAAATTGTATTTGGCATTTACAGCAAATGACTTAATTTTAAAATCCGTGCATACAGTAATAGATTAATTTTTAAATATTTATTGAAATGAAAAAGAGAATTAAAAAGGTATAAGAATATAACAATGATGTTCGGTCAACAAAATCTAGGCTAAGTAGACTTAGATCGAATTAAATAAGATTTTAAATTTATAAAAGGTACTGACATTTAAGTTAGAAATGGAATTAACTCAATGAATCTTAGTAATAAAAAGACCCAAAAGTACTCAACCTAATTTAACGATAAACACAACTGGTGGAATGTACAATTATCTAAATAGCATTATTTAAAATTTATTACTAAGAATATCAGTGAAGTCCTCCTTGTTTGTAACAGGTCTCTTGATTCTTGTTCTGGATACATGCATTTGCCTCGGTCAAAATGTATGGCTCGATAATAGTTTAGCTCTGGGAAGATGTTGAGCAGCCCCGAGATGCGATAGTTCGTCAGATTAATCCCCTTCGGTGAACACATTTGGGCATTTTCTTTTTCCAGCCAGAGCTCTATATCCGGTGTAATAAGGGCTGTACTGTTTGTGTGAAAGCAGAAAGCGCCCATCAAAGATCCCTGTTTACTAATCGAAAAGATACACCTGTGTGGCAATAGCGGTTTTCCTCTGAAGACTATTTAACAACTGAATACACAATGGGTTGGGGTAGTATTAAACAAAAAAACCTTTATTTTAGTTTAGCTCTAGAAGAATGTTAAATGAATTTAAATTCACTGTCTTTCTGTTAATAGATTTACGCGATTTATTTAGACATTCTTTTTTTTAAATGCTGTAAGGTTTGTTTTGCAATCAAATATTCTATCTTTTGTACATTAAACGCATAGTCCTACAGACCCATGACCTAATTAATTTCCAAATAAAGAATTAATTTTAAATATAAACATTTGATTTGTCCATAGAAATACTTCATTCAATTAACTTACATAACCACCGCATCTCGCTTATCAATATTTTAAAAATAATAATGTATTATGCTCACGGACAAATAAATCGAAAAAGTAACGTGTTTTTTTCCGCTGAAGGTGTGATGTATATATTTCGAGTCACGTGACTCATTAGACGTTATTTTGAAACGTCTGAATATTTTTGTAGCTGCAAAACATTTGTTGAAATCTTGAAATTTGAAGAATTCTAATTTTTAAATGTGAATGTGTGGAGAACAAAAAAGGAAGTTTGTAGAATGTAATTTTCTGTTTGAAACATTGGTCTACATCTCCAGGATGGCAGTCAAAGAGAGATAACCTAGCTATCACGTGTAACATTTATTATATTTCAAATAATTGTTATAGAGTTACCTTAGAATGACAGGATTCTAACTGAATAGGTCTTATATATAAAATAAAAGTCTTACATTTAGGGACACAAAATGTATCTTTAATTACAGTGTAATAATGGCTGATAAACTATTTAATACATATTTTAAAGTACATCAAAACAAATTCTCTTTTTTTTTCTTTCTTTTTTAATAGAGAGATGGCTGTAACAGCCATATCCCATTTCATAAATGACGATTTATTTCAACACACAATTTTCCAAACTAATACTGATGGCTGATTGTAAAAAACCCTATTATGACCATTTTGCCCCACAGAATCAAAGGTCTTGGACATGTCAATTTCATAATGAGGGCAGCCTATATACAAAAGAATCTGTGAATTATAAAAAGTGTTCTGATTTTGCATGACATCTTTAACTTTAAAATTATTTTTTCTCAAAAGTACCAATTTCGACATAGCCGTTTTTTTTCCAGTCAGCCCTCAATATTGGGTCGTCTTCATATCTGGTTCAGCTATAAATTAGGCCAGCCTTATGTTTGTTTTTGTGTTTTTTTATTACCATGTACCAACATGCATTTTGGTTGAAATTCAATATTTGTTATTTTTATTCAAATTTCCCCACAAATCTCATTAAACCTAATGAAATTTGGAGGAGATAATAAAAAATGAACAACTTACTCTTGATAATTAACATTTTCTTAAATTTTATGTACTCAAAGTTCTATTTAAGTTACACAAATGTCAGCTCTAAGTCAGTCAGACATGTCGTATGTAGAAAGTGAATGGAAATAAAATTTTCTGCAAGTCAAAACAAGTAATGATGATCATTATTTTTATTTTACATGACAATTTGGAATTTTTCTTTAAAAATATGTTATTTGAAAAATAAAGTCAAACATAATGAAAGGAAAGAATTGATTAATGACACCCCAGCACAATGTTTATTCAATGGCAATTAGGTGCCAGACATGGCATTTGGTCTAATGAGTGACTGAAATAAGGGTTAGACAAAATTATAATTATGTTAAAAAGAGACAAACAAAATTATCATTCACACCATTTTTTGGAGGTCTGCACACACAGCATTCAATAAATGAAAAACACTCACATTCACCAGGAAACAAAAAATCACATAATGCCCAATACATATTCTCATAATGAAGTATAAAGAAACCTGATCACTATACATACATGTAATAAGCAAAAAAAGTCATGCAAAACAACTATATGTAATTAGCTGTTACACAAATTTCAGAATAATTCTAAATAATCCCAACAAATGACTAAAATATTAAACTACCACCTACAAAAAAAAAAACTATCACCTACAAATATAGTTTACTACCACCTAGACATTTTTATCTTGGCTACAAATAGCTACAAAACAGTGTGATTTGTTTTTCAGTTTGTATGTTAAAATCCCATTTCAAGTGACTGTTTTTTCTCTTCTGGATTGCAATAATATTGGACATAAGATATTATTTCTACCAAACAGTATAACATTAACTTATTTTAATGGTTTGTATGTAAAAATATTCTTTTAATTATTTATACCTGTAACTTTTTCACCTGCAATACAGTATTATTTTGATTTGTGATATACAAAGCACCATCAACTAATTCTGCACATCCGATGATTTAGGACCAGTAATGATTTCATGCATTAGAGATTTAAAGTGAATCAGTAGTATGGTAATGAATATACCATGCAAGCAATACAAATAATGTCACTTCTAAGTGTATTATTACAGTTTAGAACCTCCATTCAAGCATTTATGCAAGCGAGGATGATTTTACAATGTATAACAAAGAATTAAGATCATATTAGAAATATTTTTTTCAATTTCATTCATTGGAAAGGACTGAATTGAACCCACCCCATTCCCTAACAGACACCTGTTTTGGAAACCTTCCATTGTTATGAATTATATGAAAAAAAAATTAATCTTTGTAAAATTCCAAATCTCACTTGCTAAGACGATGTGAATCATGGACATATTTTAAAATTATATGTGCATCATTCTACTCAAAGTTTTCATTTCTTTATCAGGATGAAATGACAAATTTCCACTGGACCAGAGTCTCTCTGTTTTCAAATAACATGTGAAGCACAAACAGGACTTCACTTCTTTTATTACTGTTACTCAGTACAGTAACTGAATACAGCATGATGAAAATAATTCAATAACATTACATGAAATCAGGTAAATATTTAAGGTAAACTTAAGAAAAAAAAAATGCATGGAATTCTCTTGTCCAGATTATTAACAAAAGAATGTATATTAAGGGTGTACACCTAACATTTCAGATACAATCCATTTAGAACTTCTACAAAAATAAGGTTGACCAGAAGCACTTAATCCATGTCACACAATCCTACACATACGTAACTTATCTGTTTTTCGATAGGTAGAGTGTTCACTTGAGGTGTTTTGGCTGTAGGATAAAACTCTTCAGTGGATTCATTCTCCAACTGGATTTATTCCTGTTCTAGCCAGTGCCCCACGACTGGTATATAAAAGTTTGGGGTATGTACAGTCCTATCAGTGAGAAAATGCCTATAAAAGACCGCTTCCTGCTAATAGTGAAAGGTTGCAAGTTTTTTCTGAAGACTGTGTTAGAATTATCAAATGTCTGAGACCCCAAATATATATATATTAAGTTTCATCGCAAAATGCAATATCTCCATTTTTTACATTTTGAGATAAATGGCATTTTTTGTGTGCAGAAATCATGTTTGTGCATTACGCTTATTATGTATTGGAACGAAAGCATATTTTCTACTACACTCATACATGACAGATGTCACGTTCTGCAAACAATTACAATGTGAACTTGGAGAACCAATGCAAGCCTTTCCTTTGATGGTGATGTTTTCAGTTTTTTCGAATTTGGCACTTATCGCATTTTGTGATGAAACTCTTCATATATATATATATATATATATAATACACTGTTAGCCCAGCCAGTAACATAACACATTTAATGTAGAAATACAAGTAAATGCATACATTTAGAATCAACTGTCATATCTCTGTTAAGATCTTTTAGATGTGTATAGTGAATCTGCAATTAACTTTGATATACCTGCCTCTAAATAATATGGGTAATTAGAAAGGAAAATCACTGTTCAAGGTGTAAGTAAGAGAAAAACCTGCTAAATAAAGACTTAGATTTAAAATGTTGGCATAATAATAAAAATGATTGCTTACAAATATCAACTGTTACAGTAAATTAAGGTATTTTGATCAACTCTTGACATCAAATTTTTTTCTAGTTTGCAAACTCCAGAATTGCAGATATTATTTACCTTCTCAAACTGAGTTGAACATTAAAACTTTATGCCTTAAAACCTTTGAATAGTAGGAAACATGTAGTAAATAAGAAAAAAAAATAAACATTGTTTAATTTGAAAAGTTTTATAATTTATATATAATACATATTTATGTATTATATAAAAGATAATTTTTACAATTGTATTGGTGATCAAAAATTTGATTACCAAACTTGTTTCAAGGTCTGCACATACTAACTATATCTTCCTGAGGTATTTCTGGTTTTAAATAAACTACTTGGTGTTACTACAGTCACAACATTTCTTAGGTTAAAAATAACCATAATGCTTCAAAAAGACATGCTGAAATTTCATATTAAAAAGACACATTTAAAAAAGATTTATAAAGTTAAGTAATTACTGTCAGTATTTCTTTCTTTCCAAAACAAATATGTGTGGTACATTATTAAAATTAAAATATACTTTATGCAAAAATTGCTGTGGAAACTATTTCTTCACAGCATTTATTTTTCCTTGGACATTTTCTTAATTGCAGAGGTTGGTAATGGTATACTACACAACACAGATATATTTTAAAACCTCTTAAAATAGTGGTTTACAATAACTATAAAGCATCCAAGATCTCTCACAACATTAGGAATTTTTCCACCAGTCCATAATCCAAGACCATCACAGGTAAGTAAAATCAAGACAATATTTTATCCTTGTGTGGTATGGTATTTACAACCTTCATTACATTCACCCTATAGAGGTAATAAACAGGTATGATTTCCCACCATGTGCATCGTTATGGTATGTGCCTAAAAACTACACAACAGTTTAAAATATCAAGAACGTCAACAATTTAATAAGTATGGCATACACAAATATAATTATTTTAATAATGAATTTTTGTTTGAAAAAGAGTTGTCTTACTTCATGTCCCACATTTTAAATACTCTCCATAGGTGGAATTCAAGAAATTGATATAAAGTATGACTTTAAGAAATATACTATTTTATTTCAATAATCAATTTGTTTAAGTTGCCCTGTTTCCTGATAACTACATATAACAACACACAATAGTTGGAAAGGTTAACTTATTCGATATGTGTGGAAAATAAATGATTAAATCATAAGACAGTATTTGAAAACAAAAACACAGTTTTACATGTTTTATCACTCACAGATATACATTTATTGGACAACACCAAATCTTTTTTTTTTCTTTTTTTTGGAATGCATATCTGCCGAACTGAAAATAAAATTTCATTTTGACCAGGTTTATTTAAATTGTCATGTTGTTTATTGATAAAAATATAACTAGTCTATGATTTTTTGCACATCAAAACAAGTCAAATAATGTTTTCTTTGCCATCATCTTGCTATGAAAAGTAACTTTAAAAATCTATAATCAGAAAATGAATAAAGTGTGATTTAATCCCAGATCAGAGTTAACCCTTTCGTGTGTAAGCAAAAATACACCCAGATCTGACCGACATGTAAATTACGTAAAACTATCAGAATGCAGAGTGCCATCATATCCATAAACATTATATTACAGACACTGCCCAGCATTACATCACAAAAAGGTTAATAAAACCAGTACATCTAAACCAAGAAAAATCACAGCAGTCAGTTTTCCATCATGTCAAACCAAATGTTACAGCACCACCTGGAGAAAGAAACTGTATGACTATAGTTTAGATTTTGCCTTTTCCAAGTCAATGTATGTCTCTGCTAGTGGATACAAGTCGAGGTCTTTCTTGAACTCAGACACATCAGTCACCACAGTGGGCTGCAAAAATAATGGAATCAAATTAATGTGAGATTTATTATATGAATGGGTTGAATAATAATCAATCTTGTGTCATTCTATTACTAATTTTATATACAAATATACTGAAAAAATGTCTACAGCAGCCGATTAAGGAGTAACTAAAGATGGCTTATAGAGATAGATCAAAATGTATTGAAAGGAAAGGGTTGAAAGTAAGTGTTAAAAGTTGAATTATTAAGGTATGAAATTAGCTTATTTCCAACTGGACTAGAATCACTTTACCAACTTTGTTTGTTATTTTGTTTGTTTGTTTTAACGACACCACTAGAGCACTTTGATTTATTGATCATCGGCTATTGGATGTTATAACTAGTCAAGTATGAGTCAACCTCCAGCAGGGTTTGAAACAAAGTCTTCAGTTTGGGAGTCTCATGACCTACAACTGGACTACAGAGGTTCATACACTTTACCTACAATTCAGCTGAAAATGCAGTCAGCCCTTTACTCAGCACATTTTATAAACTTCAGTTTGGGAGTCTCATGACCTACAACTGGACCACAGAGGTTCAAACACTTTATCTACAATCCAGCTGAAAATGCAGTCAGCCCTTTACTCAGCACATTTTATAAACTTTAAATAGCCAATAACAAATGTGTTAAATTTGTAACCACAGAATATGCAAGACTTTTTCATGCATTTAAATTTAAGAGGAATATATCTGTAAAATTGTTTAAAATAATATCTGCTTATATTACAAATGTAGCATTAACAACAGGTTCAACTGTACTTCAGTTACTTAAATATGACTATACAAATACTGAAAAACCAATCTGCTAAACAACTCTATTTTGATTTATTACTGAAAGAAACTATTTGATACCTCTTAAGATTATCCCACATACCCACACAAGTATTCATTACTCTTTCATGGTTATACTAATGATGGGTTAATGAAATATTTATAGAAAGTCCAATAATAATTGAATTTGATTACTGATGAATACCTTAGGATATGGCATATTAGCATTCATTGTATCTTCAGCTGTCATTTTCCATAACTTAAAATTTGGTTTTGAAATTCACTCTTAACTACAGAATAAAGCCCTGCTGTTTAGTTAACATACTGTACACCGGCTTGGAGATGAAATTACCTTAGGACTTGTTGTCTGTACCACAACATCTAAACCATCTGGGGTGTCATTTGTCACTTCTGCTGGTTCTGTGCTGGACACAATATGGACACACAACTTGTGTCTCTTTGGAGCATCATACGATATTAAGGACTGAAACCCAATGAACCAGAAATATTATCAATACCCTGTGCTGTGTCCAAAATCAGCTTCTAATAAAATCAGATAGATATTAGAGACTCAATAAGATACATAACATCAATACCATCATCAGCATTCTGTGTGTAAATATATATATATATATATATATATATTATATAATTTTTAAAATTATATAAAGTCAAACCAGCTTTCACCGCTGCTTCTATAAGCTGCCCATGACGGTCACTCTCAAATCCCCCCAATGTATTTTACTATATATTTTACCTCTTTATGACAACAACCTGCTCAATGCGGCCACAATTTGTTAATAAAAAAGCGAATATGAACCTGCTATCACAGCCACCTTTATTTTGCTGCGGTCCTTTAATCTTCATATAAAGGTTGTCAGTCACCTTGCCAAAGCTTACGTAAGGGTAATTAGCTGCAATCAGTGATCATGTTTATTAGTTGTGCATGTTTGTGTTCGTTAATTAACAACGGTTTTAAACATGGATTAACGTTGTCATGTGCTAATCATTGGTGGTGTGTATCTAGCCTTAAATAACTGGAGTTAAGGTGTCACCTTCAAAGAAATTAAACACTGCTGTAATTTATTTCTGATATTAATTTTACTTCCAAAATACCACTTAAACACCGTAAGCTGATTGTATTAAAGCTGGAACAAAGGGACGATGTCATTAAAAAGGCAGAGAAAGACAAAGTAAGTGCAAGAAACATTGCTCAACATTTTGGAGTGAGTAGAACTCGGATTGATGGCATTTTAAGGAGAAAAGCAGAGGTGTTGGCAGATTATGATAACAATCAGCCCTCTGACAGAAAAAGGAGAAAAGTTACAGGCAATGAGGATATTAATATGTTGGTTTGGAATTGGTTCCAAGATGCCACTGCTTGTAGAATGAATGCCAACAGTCCGCTAATTAAGTTTTTTGAAGATTTGGGAGTAGTTTCGAAGCGCTAAAATGAATGACTGGCTGGATGCATTCAGGCATAGACAACATTGTCGCATGAACACTTAGTGGGGAGCGAGGTGACATATAAGCGTAAATGCAGTTGAGAAGTCGAAGTTGTGCATGTATATGGATCCTTAATAGTTCTAATGCAAATATTTTGTTTTAAAATGTTGGCCCTATATATGACTTGTATATGACGGCCACCTCTATATGAAATAACAAGTCCATTTATTATGTTAGTGGTTCTTAAAAATGAGATTTTAAAATATGGTATATTTGTAATTGTGTATGACAATTCAACTGATTATTTTTCTCAACATAAACAAGATAATGCTGTTTGCAAAGTGAATGAAAATCCTTGTAATATTATTTTAATATTTTTTATCATACTGAAGTTTTTGTTTATCTTTCTTTAATGTTCATCTGTCAGTACTTCAGAATGGGGTCCGGATATCCACTGAGATGACATATTATTCAGATATACTACAAGAACATTTCAATCCCAAACAATTATTTCCAAGAGTCGCTTTGAGATCTGAAGGACACACCAGAGAATGCAAATTGAATGGGATTTTTTACAGGGCATGATAGTAAATGTCTTAATGCCATCTGAACATTGCTGATTATTTTAATTTCTCATAATCAAATCTGTCTGACTGAATAATGATATAAAGTTTACCTTATAAAATTTGTATAAATCCTCTTTGGTGATTTCTCTTAGGAATGCAACTTCAGTATTATCTGAAAGGGGAAAAAATCACCTTAACCATTTTATCACAGAAAAGAGAAGATAGTTTTTTTAAATGACACCCAGCATACTGTTTAATTAGCAGATATTATGTGTTAAACTAATGGCATTTGATACTCACCTGCTACTTTCACAAAGGCTACTATTTTTTATTAGTTGCAAGAAATATTTTATATGCACTTTCCAACAGACAGAAGAACAAATACCACAGCCTTTGTTACACCAGTTGTGGACCACAGGATGGCCTGTTGTTGACCACTGGGTGGAACAAGAAATAGCCCAAATAAGTCTGCTGAATGGGATTGGTCCAGTGACCTACTGAACCTCAAGCAGATGCTCATTTCATCACAAGAGAAATACAGTTTATAAGAACATTCTAATACTATAAAATACTGTTTCAAGAAGTGTAATCTATTACTGTTAACATTATAATTGAATCTGTTCTCAATCATAATGATTTTCATAATCATACTCAAACTAGACGGATGAAATATTTGTTTGCATTTTATACATTTGTAGAGTGGGATGTAATTCAATAGCTACACAGTCTGCCTGAGGTGACTTTTAGCCATCACAAGGGCTATTTCTCATTCCTTCTGTGGTCCACAACTGATGTGACAAAGGTCATAGTATGTGCTGTGGAAAAGCTAATATAAATGATCCCTTGCTGCTTATGGGAAAGAATTCCCTATGTGACGGTAGCGGATTTCCTCTGAAGGTCATGAGTCACAAACTCTATGTTTGACACCTAATAGTCACTGAATACAGAAGGTTCTGGTGTGTTTTTAAACAGACAATCCTTATTTATTTTATTATTATTATTATTATTATACAATTGGAAGTTATTGCTACATATATAATATCTTTCTGCAACTGGATAAACACTAGAAAAATACTAATTATATTAGTTTATTACTTTCAAATTTCTGGACAATATTTTGAAATCTGAGGTAACTGGAAGTCGGTTCACATGGATTTTACCTAGGTAACCCATAGTTCGGTTATGTGAATAATATTTGCATGACCCGTGGGTTGGTTACCTGATCATTTATCTCAAAATTATGTTGAAATTATGTTTTAAATACATAATTTTTAGCTCAAAGTTGAAACAAAATACAAAAGATTTTTTTTCATTTCGCGGTATCCAACCTACTTTCACTTTATCTACAGTGATGTTCAAAATGTTTGTTTTTTAAAAGCTCATTCTGTGACGTGGGTATTTTTAAACTTTAGTAAGACCTGTTTACATTAAAACTGTTTTCAGCATTTGTAAAATTATAGGCAATCTAATATTTTGTCAGCGTAATTATATTCCTAAAAATGAAAGAGCAGCAGATAATTTAGCCGTCCCCAGCATCAGTGGACATTTCATTAAAACTTGGCTTGACTCTATACTCATCATTTTTAGTTTAGACCGGTCGCAAGTTACAATTGTTGCAATATAACGATGTCTACTGGTTCGCTGCGGATCAAGTATCTAAAAATCAGTCTAAAACATATGTCGAAATACTTCTACCTCTGCATGAATAACCTTCCAGTAATCGTTAAGTTTGCCAGTTTTAATTTCTGAAAATCTACAGGTTACGACGTAACTGATTTTTGGTTAGTGTAAATTTAATCTTGCATAACCGACACACGAACAGAACGGTAGTTCACGTGAAATATTCTGCCTTGAAATTTTAATTAGTAACATAGCACATTATAAAAAATTAATAACTGAAAAAAAAACCCAGATATTCATGGATTATCATGATGTATAGTTGTGGAAATCTATATTATTTTCATAGAATCTGATGAAATATAAGACACAACGTCTGTGATTCTGTTCAATTCACCTCTAATACAGGAATCTATGGAATTAGTTATCACCAGAATTCTGCAATGCTCATTTAGTATTCCATATTTGCACTTACCAAATGAGCATTCCGATAGTATTACACTGATACTGACCTCTATCAAAGTGATACTGCTGTGAACTGATCTCTGCCCAGAACTTCATGTTCTGAGCAACCAGCTTCTTGGGTTGTTCCAGTCTCTTTGCTGCCAGAGCCTTTACATGTTTCTGGAACTCTTCATCTGTCATGTTGGCTATATATTCCTAAAAACAATTCATACATGTATTACCAGGGTGTGCACTCCACAGTCACACAATTGTCCATGACGAGTCAAACTAGCATTGTGCAAGTCAAAACCTTAACACATGTCGCCTGCTTGGCGACTGAAACGTGACGTAAAAATATTCATTAAGTTCAATCAGAACACCTTGTCTGTCTTCAGTTACAATCAAAACTACTTGTCACATTCTGCAACGCAATGTTTTTTTCAAACAAAATTTAGTAATGGACCATTCAAAAGTGTCAAAGGCGAGTCATAGTGTTGCTGTGAGTGGCCTGATTGGTCAGTCAAAAAATCCCAAGTGCATACCCTGTATTACTATTTACAATAATTAATAAAGCCTATTAGTTGCATATTTGAAGGATAGGAATAAAATCCAAATCAAGAAAGTGAATGTATTAGTTAAAATAGAAAATATTTAATTTTAATCATTTTTAAGGGATAATAGGTATACTGATAGACTGGTGGGGCTAGATATATGCTCATCTTTTGTGAACATCTGCAATCTTTACTGTTTTTTCTGTGATTCATGAGTGATGTAACCTCAACTTTATATTTACAGGTCATAGGATTTCATGGTAATGATTGTTACTGGTAATGTGTCGGTACCATGTCGTTCAAATCACGGATCCAAAATTCCTTTTCCTATGACTTTTGTGTTCCCATGACTTATTTTCAAGGAACCATAAAAACAATTTTCGATGTGAATAAACACAAACTAAACTAAGGAACACATGCTTCTTTAACAACATGCAACCGTTTTGTTAACTAGGTGTCTAGTATATATTTTTGACACACATTTGCCGTCACATATCCTAATAATTTTATTTAGCAGCAAAGAATATGTCATAATTTATGTAGCTTCCCATTTAGGACAGCATATACAAAATCATTTTGACAAACTAGTCACAAAGAGGTGGTAAATTAAAGAAGAGGAACTTTTAATAAGAACAGTTGGGCAAAACATATGTCTTGCAGAGAAAACAGAAAGACTACAATTTGTTACTTAAAAATTACTTTATACTGATGAAATTTGTTTGGTAAATGATGGTCGGGGGGGAAGTGCAGCTACCCCACGTGTCACTCTCTGCCACTGATAACTACAGTCCTGTCTTAATACTAGTTTTCACTTACGTCCATGCTTTTTATGAATGCTTCAACTCGTCCTTCCACATATGTTGGAGATTTATCAGACTGAACAATGATTCTCAGTCCTTGAACCCCGCTGGATCGACGAAGTCCACTGAATACTATGTACCCTGAAAACATAATAAATTTTAACATTTATTTTAGTATTTATCATTTAGTTTCAAAATGACAGAATGAATTAGAACTGTGAGTACAAAGGATTGATGAAGTTAGCTACATATAATGTAACCTTAAAAAATGAATTTTTTGTGAATAATTTGTCTGCAGTTTGAAATAAACACAAACAATAACAGACCTATATTTAAAGTGTTGACTAATTTCATTAAAGGCATAGTCCCATGTAATTTAAGGGGTTAATTGTCTAAATATTGATTATCAACTTACATGCATTTGTGATACTAGATCTTGCTTTCATATCACACAAGACGTTTTAAACCATGGTAAAGGGAATTCCATGTCGAGTCAATCGATGTTTTTCATTTAAAATTTTCAAATTTCAAGATCGGAACTTCTCGCATGTTTTCAGTGAAACCATTTCCGCCATCAGAAGTTTTCGATTGAAGGATGAATTCATCCCAAAATAGAATTGGGTGAATATCTGTCACGTGACTTGAAATATATACGTCACACCTTCTCAATTTATTTATCCATGACCATAATTCATTATTATTTTAAAAACATTGATAATAAGCGAGATGCGGTGGTTATGTAAGT
>JAULBS010090863.1:0-17436 GCA_032355785.1 Symmetromphalus regularis | reverse complement strand
TTGACGTCCAATAGCCGCTGATAAGATAAAAATCAATGTGCTCTAGAGGCGTCGTTAAATAAAACAAACTTTACTTCAATTGTATATTGATTTTTTTTATAGAATAATTTAGTTATTTGTATATATAAAACAAATTTCAACATAAAGACTTATCTAAAAATTGGACATTCATTTAATAGAATACCACATTCAATCTTTAGACTACTGAATTCTTTTAAGAGTTATTTCCCCCAATCTCATTTTGATCAAATATTTTGACTTTGAAACTTAACAAAACAAGAAAATAACAAAGGTGTGAACAAATTATTTGTGTGACATTATTGAGAAGTCGCCTGCAGTATTCAGGTTAAATGTTCATGCATGGGGCTAGTGCAAACAAGTTGATTCGACTAAAACACACCTTTCATTTTGTGAAGCATGTTACTTCAGTACCAATTATATTTGTCTATTACATCAAATGCATGCAAACATCTGTGATAATTGTATTTTCTACAAACCACAATGAAATTTCTTCTAAATAAATTTAAAGTAGCAATTCACTTGTTTTTCTTCATACTCTGTAATTAGCTTCAGTATGATCACACAAACTATACTATGGAAAAAACTGCAGATGTGTTATGAATAATTATTTCATTGTTTTTAGATTATTTCTTAATTACATATTAAATTTTGAAAACTTTTTATCACAGACAGCATTTGCATTGTTAAATGTGGGTCCTGATCCAAATCAATAGTATGCGTATCTACACTGAACTGGAGTTTATTGTTTTCATTAGTATATATTAATAGAATCTTATCACTGTCTTGAGGTGTAGACAAGGCAATTCCAACCCATAGGAAAAAATGTGCTTGTCAGGTCAGTTTTACAGAGGCCCTTACAAAAACAGTTTCTCCTGCGGGTTAGAATTACCTTGCCAGTACCTCACTAATGGTGATTCTTTTTCTTGTCAACTGAATTGTAAAAGCAAAACTTTTAAAACTAAAAAAATATATATTTCCTGTAACATCACGTTACGTTGCACTTTTCCATGTTTTAGTGGTCATTTGCACTTTTACAAATTATGACAGTTTTTTTTTTCAATATTAATTAAAATAAATGTTATTACTTAACATTTTTAATTATTTCAATCCTTGAATATATTTATAGCACACAAAACAACTGTCTCCTAATAAGTGTTTCAGTTATTAGTTCGCCGGAAAGGCGTATGTAGAAATCGTCTAGCCTATGGGTCGGACAGATTGTTGTAGCTATGTGCAAAAGCTGGATAACCCTGTCGAGTGGGCAAGTATACCTTTTCTGCAGACAGGACAGAACATACTAATGTTTGTTACATTATTGGAGGGACTCACAATCACAATCTCAAGTCAGTGGAAATCGATGAATAAACATCACCTAATGTATTCTCTGTTAAAAGCCAGAGCAGAAGGAATTGTCCTATACATAAAGGAAATAAGTACCATTTTGGAACAGCACTGTCAACAGACATCATGAATATCTGCCCTATCAAACTGATGTACTTTAGTTTTCTTCTTACAAAGGATTATTAACTTGGCACTACAAAAAGCTGGAAGCTTGAAAAAACTGATTTCCCACATTCTGAAATGAAAAGTCAAAATGTTACCATAATGATAAATACCCGAAATATTTTAATATATTTCAGAATGGTAAAAACAAATATTTAGTGTTTTGTGGACAAGCCAAATTTTTTCCTACAAAAAAAACAAAACTGATTTTTGTGTTAACTAATTTTATTTTAGTCACAATTGTCGAGATACAATATCAAACACGTGCCCTTTTTTCAGTGTGAAATTTGTTTAAAATCGTTTAAAATTATAAACTCCTATAATAATAATAATGGTAAATTTTCACGAAAAACATTAAATATTCCCAACATTAAAAATATATTGATCAAACATTAATTAAAAAACAGAAGTAAATTTTGTTTGGTGATAGTCACCATCCTGTAACATTTTTAGATAGTCCTTTAGAAAAATGTTTCCATTACACAATTACTTTTTGCCAAGGAATGACATATGTCCAATAGCATTCCAACTAGGTAAAAAGTTGAAGATCCTAGACATTGTTGAAACTGTACATTTTATTAATTTTGGCTTAATTTTTTTTATTCGCTATAAAATGGGATTAGTTTTCTTTTTAATTATGTTCACAAAAAACATCTGTCATATAATAGCTTCACTTGGGGAAAGATTATTTTACTGAAAGACCACTTTCTTTAAAGCTGTGTGACAACATGAAGTTGAACCAAAATATGTCTCATGAAGTCTTATTAGTCTACAAAGACTGGCTTGAGCCTTTATGTCAGTTGGAGATATGAGGTACAAACTACTGATTTAAAAACATGAAGCAGCGCATAGCAACAGCCTCTTTCCATCAAAGTTAAAAAGGATACCAAGTAGCTCTGAGCCAAGTCTCACAGAAATAAAAATATAAAGGATTTCTTAGTTTCCTCATATCCAAAAATCTTGAAAACTAACACAATTTTTTTTTAACTTGTTGACTTCATTAGTTCAGTAAAACATTTCAGGGACAATGAAAATGAAATTTGTTTCAATGATATCGGTTAACATGCAAGGGTTAGAAACATACAAGGAGTTTGATCCTACATTGTGCATCTGAGGAACATCAAGAGAGATTCTGTATTCAGAAATGGTTCGATCACTTCTCAAAACCAGCTAAACTTTAGCTGGGAGTGGCAGTATGTCTGGCTTGTTTCATTTAAATCGGCACACAGAACCATTTATATATGCACTTTATGTAATAAATAAAATATTAAACTTGATTTATCAGCAACTTGTCTATTGTAACTTATGAATTTCACTAAGAACAAACATGATAATGGAAGCTTTAAAAAAAATCTCCATTACTTATTTGTAGCCTTAAGTGAAGAATCACAAACCAGTCATAATGTTTTGATAAATGTATTTTTAAAATTTTCCAAGACAAGAATTCATAAAAGTAACAAGTACTGTACCGATACTGGCAAGGGAACATTTCTTGAAAAGACAAACTTTAGAAAATGTTCATAATCGTTTTCACATTTTTCTTTATTCACTTACTGGAAAATATAAATAATTTTGAATTTCCGGGATACATGGGATTCCGGTTTCTAGCTGTATATATAAATATGTATGTGAAGCAATCAACACAAAGCAATTATTACCAAAAACAACTATATTTATTCATACAATAAATGAATGTGTAAAACCTCCCAATGTAGACCTTGCTGTGATCTTTGGAAGGGATACGGTGAGATAAAATATACAATCTGACGAACATCGGTGACATCAGCCGAGGTTTGCACTGGCTCAGAGACTGCACGTGTCACTGTGAAAAACGACTACAGAAATGAACAATTAAAATACAACATAACTGCTACAATCTGATCACAAGTCAGCCCATGTGTAAGATATTTCACAAACAAAATTCAGTGAACATTTCGGCAAACATTCGTCAATTGTTAACATTTACCATTTCGAACAAGGTAAACATTTTACTATTGGTGAATTGCAAAAGTGTTGCTAGTTGTACAGAATATATATAATTATTTTTAAAAAATAATTAAAACAACAAAATACAAACTCACAAAAGATAAATGCATTTAAATATTTTCTGTTCTAAGCACACATTTTTATGTACATATTAACAAATTAAGTTATGACAGTTACTAATCACGTGCACATTAACATTTTTTGATTATATTCATCAAACATCAATATTTCATACACTTAGTATTTATTTTACAGAGAATTTGTGAAATCTAGTGACTACCCACTGCCAGTACAAAATACTTCACATACTTCAATAAATTTCATACTGGTGATAAACCGCACAATTTAATTATATTGAAGATATTCAGAAGTGGGTGACCGCTGTG
This sequence comes from Symmetromphalus regularis, assembly GCA_032355785.1. Taxonomy (NCBI): domain Eukaryota; kingdom Metazoa; phylum Mollusca; class Gastropoda; order Neomphalida; family Neomphalidae; genus Symmetromphalus; species Symmetromphalus regularis. The sequence continues at coordinate 13,540 of JAULBS010090863.1, read as the reverse complement.
AGATCAATTTTTTTTCTTTCTCTTTTGTAAATATTTCATTAAAACAAAGCCTGAATAACGAACAAAGGTAAGTTTTTTTTAAATATATGTTACACAAACTTGCCCATTCCCATAAAACATAACACTAAAAACTCAAGTGCACATCTCTTGTTCCTCCTAGATATTTGCCACATTTTAAATGTAAGTCTCAACCTTACCCTTTCAATATCTGTGAATAAACCAAAAGCACTGCTTAGCTCGTGGATACATAATTTACATTGGCCAGAGTATTTTAAGCTCCACAACACAGTATGTTTATGATGACAATGTTTACCACCAATGATACACAACTCACACGTATATTTTATATCTAATTCTAGACCACACATCAAGCTATTATAAACTTAAGACATATTGCATTAATGTTGTAAGAAGCAGATATTTTAAATGAACTTAAAACCATGCTGTAAAATTTAAATGCATTTTGGATAACAAATATAAATCACTATTTCATTTAAATCGTTGTTTTTAAAAACGTAAATACCTATCGCATAGCAACAATTCTACCCAGTGGATGGCACTGGATAAGGATAAAGTAAATACCTATCACATAGTAAATAAGACTTCTACCCAGTGGTTCGCACTGGATGGGGATAACTAGCACTTTTAGATTTCCAACCAGTATTCACAGCACATTGATTTATTAATCGGCTATTAGATGTAAATATTTGGTTATTTTGAAAAGAAGTCTCATGTGAGCGAGGTTTTGAATCACTGTCATCAGCTTGAGAGTGATGTTCTACCACTGGACCACGGAGACTGTTTAGTTTGATTAACACATATTGTAATAAAGTCATCAGTTTAGCTAAATCCTACCTAACCACCCTCTTTAGTTTGATAAACCCCCTCTGTATAACACACATTGTAATATAGTCATCAGTGTATCTAAATCCTACCTAACCACCCTCTTTAGTTTGATAAACCTCTCTGTATAACACACATTGTAATAAAGTCATCAGTTCAGCTAAATCCTATAGAATCCGTAACAGTAATGTTAATCCAGTATGTAACATGGGATCATTTATTCAGTGAGTGACAATTCAACATAGTACAATGGTGTCATACACTTTATAAGAAGAATGTGGACAGGCAGAATTTGTTTAAATGTATGCAGGTATGAAATGGTGAATATGCAGACAAAAATATAACGGTTTGACCCTTCAGTAACACGTGCAAGCTTGTGACTAATATTTATAACTCTGAGCCTGACTAAAAATTACATCTATTAGTTCCAAATACAAACCATATGTACAGACTGAATGCCAAACACAAACCTTGCGACTCTTCAAATGTCTATGTACAAATCAGTTAACACACACAAACACACACAAGTTCACCACCAAAACATCCAACAGTTTAAAACCAATATGGCCAAGCCATATTGGCTGAATGTAAAAATAATAAAATTTGAAAATCTAATAAAAGTGCTTTGACCTCTGATGATCCAAGACATGTATTTTTAATAGGTTTTATATACAAGATAAACAGTTATGAAAACTGCAACACTCTCTGCCATGGTGTACACTGAAAACATCCAGAATATTAAACCAATTTTTATATCATTACTGTTTGTACCCGATGACCATCACCTATACATGAGTTTATTTCTCAAATAAAATACCTTTAATTTTAAATAACGTTTTTTAATAGGCAAGGGTTAAGGGTAACGATATCGCTCAGAAAGCCACAAAATCAATCTCACCCAGATATATTAAAATAATACACTGAAAAAACACACATAAAATGAATTAAGACACCCACTGTGCGAGTTCCAAGTTTTAATGCTCGTTCGCAAGGGTCTACTAACAATAAGTACTTAAATTCTTGTATATGTTTATGACAGCAAGCACAAAATATTAGAACATTGATTTTTTAATTTGGAGTTTATCGTCACCCACTACAATATATAACACATATTTAACCTAGTAGTCCCTAAAACAATCTCAAATTTCAACATAAACAAGATATTCAAAAACAAATTCACATTTAGAACATTTATTGATTTTAACCAAAATTTTAACATCACAGATTCACAACAAGGTTTTTGCCAGAGGGTACCCTTAAATTTTCTGAGGGTACGACCCTGTACCTTCAAATTGTTGGGATAATTTCTTTTTAAAGTTTCTTCAAGGAACCAGAGACAACAACCCACCCCCCACCCCCACCCATTCTGTATACCCTAAAATTATTTTCTGGCTGAAATCCTGCACAAAAATACTAAAATGAAATTATATTTAACCATGTGAATGATCAAAGAAACCGCAAATTCAACGAAACAAGATACTTTAACAAAGATTTATTAATCAGTTACATGCTAAACTATGCCAAATGGACATGCCCAATTCATTATTCCCCAGTTTATGCTGAAATGGTATGGTATATACCCCCACCCCCAATGTTTGCTTATGACATATGGACATATTTGTAAGTATGCGGGAATATGTTCTATTCTCATGTAATACCTAGAAAATAACATTCACGCCCTAGACTGTAATATTTTAACGCGCAATTAAAACATACAACCATGCCACACCTAACCTATCTCGGTGGATTGCGATTATCGCATCCAACAGACTAAACTGCAAATATTCGATATGAAAAATTCTGTTAGTTGAATAAACAAATTTGTTTCCAACAGTTAGTTGTGCTTCTATTACACTAGATGCACATTAAGTTTAAAAACATACTCAACATCAACAAGCATTCACTTCGTATCTTTCATTCCTCGTCCACTTTAATGTTTTTACAAGAAATAAATAATTTTCCAAATAGGTGTCTAAATAGTTGCTTGATTGAACACAAGTCAGGGCTGACCGATTCAACAGCCCACATCAGATCAATCGTGCGAACGTCACATGTAAGAACTGACTCAACCGACAGATCTAGGGTAGAGCATCTTAGTTGAATGATTAAGCCTATGTATGTATTATTGATGTGCACACTGAACGCGAGGTCCATGGTGGTCCTCATCGTCATCTTCATCGTAGGCCTCTCCTCTAGCACGACCACTACCTCGAGTGTCCTCGAAGTCCACTAAGTTAACCTCCTCAACATTATCACCCTCCAACATCTCATCAACCTCAGTTCTCGCTGGTAATAAAGCTTCCAGGGCCTGCAAGCATACACAAATAGCAATTAGCAAGAATGTCGCATATATTTTTGTGATAACACTAAAATGTTGATTTATCATCACTGGCTATTGCATATTCAGTTTGTAATATTTACTTCTATATGCACACTTGTCAACAGTATGCTTAGTAATAAAGAAAACTAAAATTCCATCAGTTATTCATTAAACTCACTATCAGTTTGTAATATTTACATTTTTATATGCACACTTGTCAACAGTATGCTTGGTAATAAAATATAAAAGAATTCCATCAGTTATTCATTAAACTCACTTTCAGTTTGTAATATTTACAATTCTATATGCAAACTTGTCAACAATATGCCTAGTAATAAAAAAAACTGAAATTCCATCAGTTATTCATTAAACTCACTATCAGTTTGTAATATTTACACTTCTATATGCACACTTGTCAACAATATGCCTAGCAATAATATTTTTTTTTTAAATTCCACTAGTTATTCATTAAACTCACTCTCAGTTTGTAATATTCACACTTCTATACACACATGAACAGTATGCCTAGTGTTGACAGTACTTGCTTGAGGAGCACTGCCACTACTGCTTTAGATGGCCTTAGGATTAGAGGGCACATACTGGGCTCTTCACGAGACAAGAGAAAATAGAGCCGTGCTGTCAAGATGTTCAAATCTTAGTATTATCAACATTCAACAGTGCTGCTAACAATTCTCACCTTCAGTTTTTCTTCCGATGCAAAGTTCTGTTTGGGAAAGGTGATTTCAAATTTGATATACAAATTTCCTTTTTCAAAAGGATTTCTATAGATGGGCATTCCTTCATTTCGTACTGCACGAATCATTCCTGAAAACAAAACAAAGGTTAGAAATGACATGTTAAGGATCGTTCACAATTGAAGATTGCCTTCATAAAACTTGCCTAGTCCATATTATGTTAACTTAAGAAAAACAGTGTTTTTATTGCTAGCACCTGCATAATAACGGAGCAACAAAATACCAGATAAAGCATAACAGTGTTGTATCAATCAGTTTATAACATGGACTTACGAATAACAGTACAATGAACACAGAATCTGTTTAATATTTTTTTCAAATTACCCATATTCTGGACATAAGATGGAAAACATTTTCCACTTCACCATGTGGATTTTTGATACATCCAGATTTCTAACCTCCTCTGGTGGATTTTTGATACACATCTAGATTTTTAACTTCCCCTGGTGGATTTTTGATATACATCTAGATTTCTAACCTCCCCTGGTGGATTTTTGATACACATCTAGATTTCTAACTTCCCCTTGTGGATTTTTGATACTTATCTAAATTTATAACTTCCCCATGTGGATTTTTGATACATATCTAGATTTATAACTTCCCCATGTGGATTTCTAATACATATCTAGATTTATAACTTCCCCTGGTGGATTTTTGATACATATCTAGATTTATAACCTCCCCTGGTGGATTTCTGATACACATCAAGATTTATATTTTCACCAAGTGGATTTTTAAAAATACCTGGATTTATAGCTTCACCTGTAGGATTTTTGATTAATATCTAAATTTATAACTTCCCCATGTGGATTTCTGATAAATATCTAGATTTATAACTTCCCCTGGTGGATATTTGATAAATATCTAGATTTATAACTTCCCCATGTGGATTTTTGAAGCATACCTGGATTTATAACTTCCCCTGGTGGATTTTTTATAAGAAGATCACGTCCATCAAGATGTTTTAAAGTGAAATGGAACCCGCAGAGGGCTTCAGTAAGTCCAATAGTATAGGTACAAAACAAGTCATTGCCCTCGCGTGTAAAAAAGTCATGTTCTCTCTGCTGCAGAACAATTATCACATCACCAGGTTCCACGTCAGGCTGAAAACATAACAGCAACACACTGTATAAAGAATAGATAAAATACTAGACGTCACACCAGAAAACATAACAGCAACACACTGTATAAAGAATAGATCAAATACTAGACGTCACACCAGAAAACATAACTGCAACACAATGTATAAAGGACAGATAAAATACTAGACGTCATACCAAAAAACATAACAGTAACACACTGTACAAAGAATAGATAAAATACTAGACGTCATACCAAAAAACAAGTACAATTTTGAAAAATAATAATTACTGAAAATTATACATTCTTCAAGTTTCACCACAAATTTGTAATTGGATGTCTCACAGTTTAAATCATCCACGGGTGAATCAATTACAGACCTGCCACAATTGAGCTATACCCAAAATCATTTAGGTAACATGTTTCACTTCTTTACAAAATACACGCTAATTCATCAAACAATTTAACACTCAAAATTTGATTATTCTCTAACTAGGTTACGTATGAAGATGTACTGTAAACCAGTTTGAAAAGAAACTATCACAAGTTATTTCTACAATGTTACAAATGTTCAGTCTATTTGATGTACACTACACATTCAAATATAACCTAAGTAACACAAAGTATTTAATTCTTTTTGAATCACCCATCATAGATTTTGTCCAAATGATAGCACTAATAAAAAATGGTTTATGTTAAAGTAGCCAAGAATGAAAAAATAAATTGTTCATTCAATTTTAATAGATGTCAAATGACTGCAAAGTTTAACCACTGAAATTGTGACTGGACTAAATTGTCATTGTCAAATGGTTTTGCTAAGGCACTGTAAAGACAACAGCAAGAAAAGCATACTGTGTAACATCTTGCAGTAGAAATACAATTCTGTCGCAAAGCTATTTTACAATAGTTTCAGTTTTATGATGAAAGTCCACTGTGAAATAAATTTGTGCGGAAAATCAATCAAAATACTTGGCTGGCAAACTGAGTTAGTTGTAATTTACTAGAAATGTTTAGCCCACCAGCTGGTCCCCCTCTCCTCTAAATGGAATCTTCTGTCCATCTCTCATCCCCTTGTCAACATGGACTTCCAGTATCTTTGTTTCACTGGTCACTTTCTTCCCTTTACACTCTTTACACCGGTCTTTCTCGTTTATCATTTCCCCTGAAATCAAACACACATCAGTTCACGCATCTATAAATCTAGACAATATTCAAAAACTGGTACAAGCTGTCGGAACATTACAAACATACAAATTCAAAATGAGTTAAAACAGCTTTTCAGATCTTAAAAATAAATTCATCAAAAACTCATTACCTTATACAAATCCATGCATATAACCACTGATGGGCGAAATAAGTTAATTGCATAATTCCATGCATAAAGAACAATGTTAGCAGTTTCATTAGACCGTGAAATTCACTTTCATTTTGTAATTCAACATTCCATGCATAAAGAACAATGTTAACAGTTTCATTAGACTGAAATTCACTTTCATTTTGTAAATCAACTGGTGACTTCACTCAAATACTTTTAAGAAATAGTGAACTTTCAAAAAACAGTTATGTGTTAGATATTTTGTCACGCTAGAATTGCAATGCTCTAACCACCATTTTCTTGTGTTTTAGAATATAACTGTAAAGATTTGTCATGTTAAATGTAATCAGTGCTGAGGAAAGAGAACTGTATTTGTGTTGAAATGTGTGTGGAATGTAAGGATACTGTTTTGAGATATATTCTATAAATATGGTAACAATGATTTACCTTCACCATGGCATTCTGGGCATATAGACTGCATCTGTTGTACCATTCCTGGTCCGAGCTGCCTCATTGTGATTTTGACACCACGGCCTTGACAAGTCCGACATTTGGCCATTGCACCATGCTTACCACCCAATCTGAAATTAATTATTATGTACCATGAATGGAAATGGCTAACTTAAGAATTAATATGGGCAAACACTGATTTATACAGAATACAAACTAAAATTAATTATTATGTACAATGAATGGAAATGGCTAACTTAAGAATTAATCTGGGCAAACACTGATTTATACAGAATACAAAATATAATAAGCAAAATGTTTTTGTTTTTTTTAAATGAAACAGATAAATCACCCTCCTACTAAAACAAAAAAATAACCTTACCCATTACATCTTTTGCAGATGATCGTCTTACTGAGTTGTAGCTTGGCTGTTTTGCCATTGTACAAATCTTCAAGAGATACTCTGAAAATAATAAACACATTACAAATAAACGTAAGTTTTACAGGCTTGGATTAACAAACACATTACAAATAAACACAAGATCTACAGGCTTACATCAAACAGATAAACATATATGCTTGGATCAACAAACATAAATAAACACGTACTATATGCTTGGATCAACAAACACCTTACAAATAAATGTAAGTTCTACATGCTTGGATTAACGAACATAGAGACACTGATTTTCCATGATAAAGGAAACACAGAAAAACTTATCTGAAACAGAATTCCTGATTTTCTAAGAAAACATTATTACTCGCCTCCAAATAGCAGTTTATTAAACGGATTTTCCAGCAACAGTTTGAAAACCAAAAAAATGGTCGATACTTGACTACACTCATAACACAGATATCTGTACGTGTTACACCAAATTAGTTTGGCAAACAGATGATAACCAGTTGTTTGCTTCGTATACTAACTTCTGTCGATATAACGGAGTAAACCGAACATTTTTTTTTTAAATCACATTCTCCGACAGTTATGCGAGTTAGTGATTTATGACATAATTTATAATATTTATCTAATTATGTTTGGAGATTTTCGCAAAACCAGAATTACTGAATTTGATGTAATTGCACATTAAATAAGTTTAATTCACACTGTGTGTGTGTGTTGTTTAATGGAAAATATTTCAGTGGAACACAAAAAGAACTTATAAAATTCACTGAAATGAAAAAAATGGAAATTGTTAAATTCTGAAACGGAAAATCAGTGCCTCAACACAAACACATTACAAATGAATGCAAGTTCTACATGTTTGGATCAACAAATACATTACAAATGAATGTAAGCTGAACATGCTTGGAACAACAAACATAAGTACACATCATACATGTTTTTACAAGTTTAACTTGTATATCATTACTCTTAATACTGGCATTAAATGAAGATTACATAAATCCTAAATAAACAAATCATGACCCCAGAATTAGACATTTATTGTGTTGAAAAACAATTTCTAGTACCATAACACATAAAGTAGTACCACATCACATAAAGTAGTACCACATCACATAAAGTAATACCACATCACATAAAGTAGTACCACATTATATAAAGTAGTACCACCTCACATAAAGAAGTCTTTTTGTGGGTCTTACCGCAGTGGATGCATTGTGTCCTCTCCTCGTTTCCTACGTCCACGGCCTCCTGGCATACCACCTCCCATCATCCCCGGAAAACCAAAAAAGCCTCCGAACAAATCGTCAAACAGCCCACCTCCAAATCCAGATCCTACAATACAAGGGTAATGTGGAACAATTTTATTTAAGTCATTACAATTTTTAATGGCTTTTTCATGATATATTATTCAAAATAAAGGATCACAGATTTTCATTAACATTTTTAAAAGATGTTCAGTATAATTTTTATATGTATTTCATGACTTAAATCAACTGACATGAAGAATACAAAATTAATATTACAGACCATAAAAAAATCTCATAAATTTTAATTATGCCGAAAACAAAATTGTGCCTTTTAATAAAAAAACAGAAACCAAATTCAAGTCCATCTTGTGCTAATGAGGTAATGTTTCATTGAATTCATGGTGTATGCATTATGCACTACCTATTCTTCATGATTAATATTGCAATACATTTAGTATTAACAATTCACTAGTTAGATTACCTCCTCCTGCCCCTTCTTTGAGTCCCTGCAATCCATATCTATCATATGTCTCACGCTTCTCTGCATTAGATAACACCTCGTATGCAAAACTTATTTCCTTGAACTGAAACAAAACAATCACAAAGCATGATAAACAGAAAGAAAAGTGTATTTTATTTAACGACGCCTCTAGAGCACATTAATTTTTATCTCATTATTGGTTTTTGGATGTCAATCATTTGGTCATTCTGACAAATGTTTAGAGGAAACCCACTGCCACCATATAGGCTACTTTTCCTAATAAGCAGCAAGGAGTCTTTTTATATGCACTGTCCCACATACAGGACACTACATACTACAGCCTTTGTTGAACCTGTCGTGGACCACTTGTTGGAATGGAAAAAGTAGCATGATAAACAAATCACAACAACAGAGTAAATCAACTATTCACAGGTAAATATGATGATTCTACTTCCAACTGATTTCATTTAAGATATGGAGAAAATATATTTTCTCACCTTTTCTCCTGCCTCAGGATTCTTGTCAGGATGATATTCTTTAGCAAGCCTGTAGTAAGCCTAAAATAAAACAAGTAATCATAAAAGTTAATCTAAAAATATTTTATAAAATTTCATAAAGCTTTGTGATCTCAAACACACCAGCCCTTGAAATTTGCAAAGGCAATCAACAGTGCCGCAGCAACATTTTTTTGTAAAGATGTAAAAAAACAACAAAACTTTCTTTCACATACCTATTTCAGGGTGTGCAATTAAATTATTTTTATTTAACATTCGTGCTAGTTATGTTATGCAACACTGACTTGCCTGTGTATTTTTTAGTTGCCCAAACTTTTGTTGTATCCCACATAGATACATTATTGTAACTTGAAAAACATAATCTAGTTACATGTAGAACTATAGTGAGATGTCACCTGTCCAATTAAAATGAGGTAAACTTTCAAACAATTCAATTCAGTTTACTCCAAAATACCTGAGCAGTATTTATAAATAAGTTGTGCAAAAGTGTAATTGCATTCCAAACACCACATATTTTGAAGGTGTGAAGTAATTTTTTAATCTATATCACCAACAAGTAAATAAATATAAAAATAAAATAAAATTGAAGTAATTTTTAGGGGTAGATGGAAGTAACATCATAAATTTGGGATAACCACACTGATACCAACATACCCTCTATTTTGAATGCACTGTAATAAATACCAACAATGGTAAATAATGTATTCTGTGATTTACATCAGACAACAAAACACACAATCTTTACAGATGGGTCATTCCATGTCAAATCAACAGATTTTCTGACAATTTTCCACCACTCCGTCTTAGAATTGGCCAAAAAAAATATGTCAAAGTATCCATTAAAAAAATTATATCCTGAAAATTCTAGCTTAATCGGATGATTTTACAAATTTTGGTAGAGGTTTGAAGTTTGTGTTTTGTCAAATTTGTGGCATTTTTAATGTGAATTTCAGCGACACTTTTGATTATCATTTTGAAAACTTTGTAACAATTGGTATAATTATTGCACAGCTTTCAAATTTGGTATTTAAACTAATCAGACAATGTGGAATCCAAATTTCTAGTCATATTAAATGTATGATGTGTTGGGGAGAAGTTGTGGTACCATATACCGCTTCAACAAATTTTGTCAATAATATTTGGTGTCACATACAAACATGGTCATATCTCTAGGGGTATAGGTCCCACAGCTTTGAAACTGCACTGGTGTATTCTTCATATATGTGTTATGCCTACTTTGGATTTTATGATTTTTTGAAATGGTCTTCATAATATGGAGTACTTTGCTGAAATGGGTAAGTGACGATATGGTATAAAGAAATGCGTCCATGTGGTTGAAACATGAAGATAATTTGAAATTTGAAGTATCTGTGATGAGCCCATGAGGTGTGCAATAACACTCCCCACATTATTCTTTAAAACTAATATTTATTTATTTCAATATTAAATTTTATAAATTTCAATTTAATTTGGTGGCAGGTACATTTTTGTTTTTGACCAGTACAAATTGATTTGACATAGAACATTTTGACAGGCATGTCTCAAAAAATTATTTTCAGGCTTGGACATATTTAGAGGAAACCATCCCATGGCCTTTGATGAACCTAGTAGATCACTGGTTGGAACAGAAAATTAGCCCAAATTGCAAATGGGTCAACGGAAAAAGATCGATCCGACAAACGATAATTTCACAGGCAAACATGCTACCATTTGAGCTACATTCCATACCGGAAAAGTTATGTTTGATAAAGAAAATTAATAAATTACTTGTTTCATTTTAAGTTGAATCATAAACATGTGTTTTGGCCGCCATCTTTGTTTGAGTGTCTGGAGCTGGTTATCCTAATTACTGCAGGGATTCGAGATTTTTTTTTAATCCACTAGCCGTCAGACCAGTGATTTTCAAAATTCACTTGCCCTACCTCCTAAGAATAAAACAAACTTGACAATCGTATCAAAAAATGCACGTCTCATGCCTGGAAATAATTATTTAAGTTCAGCTGGTCAAAATGTCCAACATCAGTCAATTTGTGCCAGACATTTAAGAAAACCTTCCTGACATACAATTTAATATGAACAATTTAAACAAAATACACAAGCTGACTTTATACAGAAATGTTATTTTTACTAAAAGTTAAAACATGAGTGTCAGACAAAATGAACGACACAATTAACTTCATGACTGTCAAATCTTCCAAAATATTTAACAAATTTGTACTGGTCAATGTCCTTGACCAACCACTTATTTCCAGGCTTGGTGTCTGCACTCTTGATTCACTTAAGATTAGTGTCACTGTTTTAAAAAACAAAAGAACACAATAGATCTATTAGATAGCGACCTACAAGTTTATTTACAAAAAATGTCATGTGCGATCCGATTCACGGAATTGTTTCAGACTTCGCGAATGACTGACTAAGTCACAGTAAGACTAAAGACTGATAACCTAAAGTAAAATAATCATTACCTTCAACGTAATAGGTAACCATGGATACATTAATTACTTATAATAATTGTATTTTTAATGATATAACAGGGCTTCTAGAATAAGGTAGCCCGACGCTCATGGTCGGGCTACCACATAATCATTTTCCACTAGCCCGATGGCTAGTGAAATAAAAAAAAAACTGCAATGAAAAGCACTCAACATACTCATTTGGATAAATAAAGTTAGACTATTATTAGCACGGAACACGTGAAATAACTTGCTAGCATAATCTGCAAAAACAACGCAGTCCACTATTTCTGTATCCGACAAGATGTCATAATATTCCGAAGACTGTCGAATGCAGCCCTCTACATTAACGGTGGCCTGACACCCAATTTTTAGGTCATCGGGCCAGTTCGGGCCATAAGGTTATATAAAATACTGGCCCGATGGGCCACCAGATGTTGAATCATCGGACCACCGCACAATTATGATCATATCAAACACCGGTCATTAATTCTCACAGTTTCAACACAGTCACTTTTCTGTTTCTTGGCCGCTGTCTGCTTTATCTGGATACCATATATGCAAATATTTTCCTAATAAAATATACCGCAAAAATTGTGCTCATGCTGATAGTGCCACGAACTTATTTCCGGTTTGGGTGTGATCACTATACCGTAATGCATTCAACACATTATTATCTCGAACATCACAACTCTTATTATTTACATTATACTGGTATGGAATATGTTTATCTTCCTATTTGTGAAGGGTATTCCCTCAGAATTACAGTTATATTAAATACTGCACTTTATGGTATTTATTGCCAAGTTACACAAGCACGGTCAGGTGATAAGCGACATTTGGTACTAACGTGGATTTCAGTTTTGTTTTTACAAAGATTAGGTCAATGTGATTGTTCAACAATGATTGTGAATTATATTCTTAGTTAATCTCAACGGAAACGTCTGAGTACTATCAGTTTAACACTATTTGTAATAGCATCTATCATATGCGTGTGATCAATCGATACAATGTCTTAACGGAAATACATGTAACACGTGTGTAGTGTGCCGAGAATGTTTTTTTATAAGTGTATCAATGAAACTATAACTGAAAGGAGTTAGGTGAATGTTATTAAAAAAAACAAAAAATTATTGGAGACACGATCGCGAAAATGTAAAATGAAAGCTAGATAGTCAACGGTTGTAGCCGCGAAAATATTTTCGTATACGGTATTTCTCCTGTGTTATCGGTTCTTTCCGAATCGAATCGGCACATTTCGTTACTTTCCGTTCCTGTGTAATGACCTCTGCCAGTTTTGGATGCCTACTTTTACTCGCGGTAAAGGGGCAGTGTTTCTTTTTTTAAAATCGTTTAAAATACCACCAATCCCAAAACGGAAGTCAGGGGTCAAAAATAATTTGAGGCCTTGGAAAGGAAAAGATATAAAAGTACTAAAAAGTTTGAAGTAACCACAGTGTGTCCCCCACTGCACGCAATAGCCGATGTTTACACTTGTGCTGGGGGTCGTAAAATAAATATATAACATGTAGGAGAAGATTGTTCCAGATTTCATAGCTTGTTAGAAACATTTAAATTAAACTGTCCAATTAATAATATTTTCTTGTATTTCTCTTTATTGTATCAATGTAACACTTAACCATGTGGTTTTGGTCAAATATATTGAAGTACACAA
>JAULBS010090852.1:0-17438 GCA_032355785.1 Symmetromphalus regularis | reverse complement strand
CATTTTGACGTCATCGTTTGATGTTTAAAAATAGAAACTTGGGGGAATTCCTTGGTGATTCCTTTGTTGACATAATTAATAAAATAGTTTCGATTATAGTCCGAAATAGTGCCAAATTGAGGTTCATGCACCTTTTTTAAAGTCACATGATGTCATTAGGAACAATCTAAGTATTTATAACAAATGTGTATTTATAAAATGGAATTATAAATAGATATTCTCTGAATCAATACACAGTTACAACGTCATTAACTGAAATTATGTTTGTCGCAAAATCCATTTCGACCTCATTAAAATTATATATATATATATATATATATATATATATGTGTGTGTCTGTGTGTGTGTGTGTGTGTGTGAATGTGTGTGTGTGTGTGTGGCTATCTATTTTATTGATTGATTGGTTGTTTGTTTAAAGACTATCCCCCCCCCCCCAACACAAAAAAAGAAGCATCGGCTATTAGGGTTCATACAATGGATAATCATTAAATAAATATTAAAAATAAATCAGTGTAAAGAGCTGATATATTATAGTCTATACAACTGAATATAATAATGGAATACATATTATGATGAAAATATAAAAAGTTAATATAATAAGTAATAGTTTGATAAAAAGTAAATCAATAAATTAAGAAGAAAATAACTTTTTAATAAAAATAAAAATATTCTTTTAAAATATTAATAATGAGTTGTGGATGGAACCTAAAAGATTCCACCACATCCTCATTTCCAAAAACATTTGTCCTAACCTGAGCATTTGTCCTAACCAAAATATGTCGCACCGTCAGTAAACACTAACAGTGCTCACACTGAGGTGGCAAGTCCTTCGTCTCTCATAACTCTATGTTGAGTGGCTTTTAAAATACTTATGTAAATGTATTTTTATTACTTGATTTGTATATATTTATTATATTGTTGTATTTTAAAAGGTGAGACGTAAATAAAATATTGAATTGAATTGAATTGTTAAGAATAAAATATGAGCTAAATATAACTTCGTCTCTTCGTGGCCGTCTATAGGATGACTGCTAATCTCGCAAGACTGGATTTATGGAACGAAGTTTGTTCGCTCTCGCATTGTTCCATTCACCTTGCCAGTTAGACAAAATGTACCCATTAATTAAACATTTATAATCTGTATATGGGACTATCTACTTTTATAATCTGAGACTTAATGTGTTGTCTACTTCTTAGATCTAGCGTGTCTGTGTTTGGTTTGTAATCACACCCCGCGGGCATTTTCCATAGTACGACGCATTTTGGTAACAACAGAATACAAAGAAGAAAGAAGGCAATATACATAAACATTTCATGATCTAACTTCTTATATAAGATAGTTACTAAGGCAACAGCAAAATAGTAAGTAAAGAAATGCCAAAATAAAATCGGTTAACATAGTTTTAAATGCTTCCCCCTTAAAATATAATCTTCAAATATATTCTACCAAAAACATATATTTTTTTAATGAAATTTTGATTTATTTCTAAAATCGTTTACCTATTAGTCCTACTATCTGAAGAAACATTATCGCTGGACACTATAATTATGACCTTTATTGTGAGGTGAAATGCAATAATCTCAGAAAAACAATGTATTGAAGTTTAATGGATTGCAAGACATCATGGAAATACATGTCCAATAGAACAGTAAATATAACTGCCATCATAGGCGTACGAGGCGGGGGGGGCAGGGGGGGCTGCAGCCCCCCTAGTTCGGGCAGATCGGAAATATTCGGGCAATTCACATGTTGAAATAGTCAAATGTATTTTGAAAATTCGGGCAGATTTGCCCCCAGCCCCCCAGGAATAGTTGGTCCCATACGCCCATGACTGCCATCAACATACAATCTGGCTGTGCATTCCTTAACCTGATATACATAACTGTGAATGCCAATTCCCTCGATACTACAGCTGTTGCTCGATTCACACTCTAGTCTTGAGCGACTCAAAAGCTAGAGAAACCAAAAACCAACAAGTCCTTGGATTTCTCCCTTGGTTCACACCACAGACGATTGAGGCTTGAGATGTTTTATGAAGAGTGATTATCTTCTGTTCCCAGTCTGGCAACAGAAATCCATTTAAAAGTGATATTCCCAGGAGCTGCCACGATCTCCGTGTTCTCTCAATATTTCAGCACAGAAGAAGGCGATGACGAACAAACAGGATCCCCGTTGAGTATTTAAACAATTTGTGTACAGAATTATTGTAATGTATTTGTGTATGTGAACATAGTGATGATATCATGTGTACTTGCCATATTTAGATTGTATTAGTTTTAATACTGAATGCGTTGCTAATTTTCTTTTACTTTAAAGAAGATCACATTAATAAGAATGTCATATATAATGAAAAAACACAAATTTTTACAACCAGGTGCCTAGCTTCCATATACGCAAGTACGCAGCTGTGTACCACCTTACACATATATTTTTTACTTTTGCCGATGTTTAGTTTTGTGTTAGGGTATCGTTAAATAAATAATTAAGAAAAAGAAAACATTATTTTATTGTAATATCAAAACATTTTTACTGATAAACCATGGTTTATTATTTGTCACTAAAGTCATTCTGGGATTACTAGTAATTGCAATTAAATGTTTGTTAAACGTATGATTTTATCATTTTTGCTACTGTAAAAAGTCATCGGTTACATTTTCCTTGGACCTATCCTATATTTTTAACTTCTATATCCACTTCTATATGTTGATGCAGTAATTTTTTCGCTTTTGTCCAACATCACCACCATGACTTCACATTTTAAAAGGGTACGATCAAAACCTAAATTCATTAAATTAATGTATGTATTTTAGAAGACAAAACACGAACACCGCACATCATTGGCTGAATGCAAGCTGCTGACGGAAATCAATCTGAATGACTTTTCTAATGACTTCTTCCATGAAAGCCTCTGGCAACTTCATTTATATCTGTATCTGCTACCAACTGAAGCTAATTATGAGCATCTCATAACTCTAGCGGGTAAATGAAAACAACACCAATTCAAATCAGCTGAGTGTCGTGATGGATGTTACCTATCTGAACGACAAAACATCCAAGTGCGGACTAGTCCCGATAGTGCAGTGGTTAAGCTATCAGCCTCGTAACTGGTAGGTACAGGGATCAAATCTCAGTCGAGGCATTGAATTTTAATCACAGTATCGGCCCCAACCCAGAGCGAGTGCTCCGCTAGGCTCAGTGGGTAGGTGTATACCACTTACACTGACTAGTGGCCCACAAATGGTATGTGCTATCCTATGACATAGTGCATATAAAAGATCCCTTGTTGCTTATCGAAAATAGTAGCCGCATTAGTGTGGCGGGAGCAGGTTTCGATTCTTCTACTAACACTAACCTCTGTTCTAGACAGACAGCACAGGAAACATAAGCTGTGTGCCCAGGATATCGTGCTTGAACCTTAATTGGATATAAGCACGAAATTAAATACAATCAACCAACCATCCGAGTACATTACGACCTACCTCACACAACTCGTCTGACCAGGAGATTCTATTTGTGATTTTTTTCCAAAATAACTGAATAAATTTAGATAGTAGTAAGCCTTTTTTAATTAGCAAGAATTACTTATGCCGAATTTATCAGCTTCAAAGCCTGTACTATTTTACACACATCACAAAGGTTCCAGGTCACACCTTTCTGCTAAACCTGTTAATTTTCTGTCTAAGACGTTCGAACGCATTTACGTTTTATGAGATAAGAAAATGTTCATATCGCATATCCATTGCTATTTAATACATTGTAGACAATTTCTTTTAAATAAAAGAATTTTTTTTTTAAATAAAAATTAATAAAAAAAAAAAAAAAAAGCACGCTCTGAATCTGCACTACACATATCACGTTTTGTCTTGAAAAGAACTTTCAAAACGTGAAAGGCGCTTTTGTTGTTGCAACAACAAAAAGGCGTTTCACTAATTTTGATAAAATTGACTTAAAATGGCTGTTTGTTGTTCTTTTCCATAATCTGGCCACAAGCATGTGGTTTTGTTGACGTGGAAATAGGATGTGTATGTACTTTTTGAATATCCTTGTTACGGGCCTGTTTATGTATATTATACTGTTTTGTCACAGACTGCAGCCTGATAGTTTCATTAAGAAAACGACCTGTTCAGCATATCTAATAACTGCAAGATGTCACCACTATATTGGCTATCACCATGCAGCGTAGACGAGTAGGCGGTCACCTACACGTATGTATATCTGCAAATTAATCCAAGAAAAGTCTAACTGGTTCGCTATGGATATCGAGAAGGATGAAAATAATAATTAAAGCCACACAATGATCACAAATAACAATCTGGCTAGCTATAGCGGCAGTGGCATCATATAATTGCCATGCAATGATTAGATACTGTGGCGTGATAAAATTAGATATAGCGGCATGATACAATTGTGATGTAATTACTACATACAGCGGCATCAAACAATTGTCATGCAATGATCATATAGAGTAGGGTGATATAATTGTCATGTAATGGTCATACAGAGTAGGATGATACAAATATCATGTAATGGTCATACAGAGTTGGATGATACAGTTGTCATGTAATGATCATATAGAGGAGGGTGATATAATTGTCATGTAATGGTCATATAGAGTAGGATGATACAATTGTCATGCAAGGATTATATAGAGAAGGGCGATATAAGTGTCATGCAATGATCATATAGAGAAGGGCGATATAAGTGTCATGCAATGATCATATAGAGGAGGGCGATATAATTGTCAAGCAAGGATAATATAGAGAAGAGTGATATAGTTATCATGCAAGGATCATATAGAGAAGGGTGATATAATTGTCATGCAAGGATAATATAGAGGAGGCTGATATAATTGTCATGCAATGATCATATAGAGAAGGGTGATATAATTGGCATGCAATGATCATATAGAGGAGGGTGATATAATTGTCATGTCATGATCATATATAGTGGTTTGGTATAATTGTTATGTAATGATAATATAGAGTAGGGTGATATAATTGTCATACAATGATCATATAGAGAAGGGTAATATAATTGTCATACAATGATCATGTAGAGTAGGGTGATACACTTGTCATATAATGATCGTATAGAGAAGGATGATACAGTTGTCATGTAATGATCGTATAGAATGATAGGTTACAATTCTTATGTAATGAATATATAGAGAAGGGTGCTATTTTTGTTATGTAATGATCATTTAGAGAAGGGCGATATAATTGTCATGTAATGATCATATAGAATGTTGTGATATAATCGTTGTGTAATGATCATATAGAATGCTGTGATATAATTGTTATGTAATGATCATATAGAGAAGGGTGATACGATTGTCATGTAATGATCATATAGAATGATGGTTTGCAATTCTTATGTAACGATCATATAGAGTAGGGTGATATAATTGTCATGTAATGATCATATAGAGTAGGGTGATATAATTGTCATGCAGTGACTATTATTATAGAGTAGGGTGATATAATTGTCATGTAATGATCATACAGAGTAGGGTGATATAATTGTCATGTAATGGTCATATAGAGAAGTGTGATAAAATTTTCATGTAATGATCATATAGAGTGGTGTGATAAAATTTTCATGTAATAATCATATAGAGTGGGATGATAATTTTCATGTAATGATTATATACAGAAGGGTGAGATAATTGTCATGTAATGATTATATAGAGTAGGGTGATAATTTTCATGTAATGATTATATACATAAGGGTGATATAATTGTCATGTAATGATTATATAGAGTAGGGTGATATAATTTCAATGTAATCATGATTATATTGAGTGAGGTTATATAATTGTCCTATAATGATTATATGGAATGGGGTTATATAATTTTCATGTAATTATTGCATATAGTGGTGTGATATACAATTGTTTTTTAATGATCATATAGAGTAGGGTGATATAATAGTCATGCAATGATTATAGTGAGGAGTGTGATACATTTATGTAATGATCATATAGAATAGGGTGATAAAATTGTTGAGCAGCTTGATACAGTTGACAAGTATTCATTATATACGTCTGTATCATACAATTACGATGTAGTGATACTACGCAGAACTCCAAATTATGAGTAATGCAAAGAAGGCGTATAAATATGACATTAAATTGTCATCATATTCATCAGGGAATAACTGCGTCAACAATTCAACGTCACCAGCACTTAAAAGGAAAGATAAGTGTGAAAATACATAAAATTATTTCTTTAACAGAATTCAAGTCTAAATAGAGAAATTTATTTAGCCTAAAACAAGAGTCTATGACGTTTGGAATCTGCAATGCGGTTATCATTAAATTAAATAATTCTGTGGTAAAGGTTTGTCATAAGTTCTGTTTTCCATTTTTCGGTTTATTCTATGTTCTGCCTTTAGACTGTAGAATCTTTGTCCAATTTTCGGAAAGTGTGCATATTACTTTCATACTTATATGGTTACAGTTATCAACGAAATGAGAATGATTCTAAAATACCAGTATCGCCCGAAGGTTCTTTGACACAATATTTCCGGGATTTGGTGCACTTAACAGAGACCATTGCATATAATGGAGACATATTTTTTATACTACTGCCTTCTTTACAAAACTGAAGTTTATCACATCCATAATATTTCTTTTTAATGACGAAAACGATATTTGGAATCTGATATTGAAACTGATATAGTTCCACTTCTAACGCCCTGTGAACAGAATCATTTGAAAAAGCCCACGTTCGAGATGTGTGCTTTGTGCTTGGCATATCCCAAGAATCCTCAGCAATGCCAACCAACATCACCATCCTCGTGTTCCGGTGTACAAACAGTTGGTTAGGCCCGACCAATCGATAAGGCACCGAGTGCACGTGATTCCATGCCAAGCTGGTGACCGTGCTAAGCCCAAGAATAACCACTTTGTAGCCTCGGCCTGGTCAGCTAGCCTAGCTCGCAGACCGTGCAGCAATGGGCTGGACTGGTGCACATCGATTTTCCTCTCCTATGTGAATACAGGTAAATTTCACAAGAGGCTATTTATGGCACTAAGCTGCTACAAATAAACTGTGAAGTAGCGCTTTTTTTCTTTCTGCAAGAAGAGCTTCAATTAGGTCACACTAAATGTATTACAATGGCGATAGCATTGTTTAGCCTCAAATGTTTGTAAAAATATGTTCGATTTAAAGAACATAAATCGATTATTAATTGTGACAGATGTTACAGGACGATGTTGTCCATACGTGTTCGAATTTTATAAAAAATGTTTTATAGTAATATCAAGAAAAAGGGTTTATCACGGAATGAATCGGAAAAGGTCATTTAATAACAAACGACAGATAAAGTAACAAGAATTATTTTGTTAATTTAGTCTATTTCTCGTTCCAACTAGTGGTTCACGACAGATATAACGAAGGTCGTTCCATGTTGTTCTTATGTCTGTTGAAAAACGCCTATAAACGATCCTTTGCTACTACAAATGAGACAAAATAGCCCGAGTGGCTGTAACGGGTTTCACTGAAGACCATGAGCCGCAAGTACTGGGAATTTGACTCCTAGTAGCGGCTGATTAACCAATGAGTTGGGGTGTTGTCAAACAGACATTTTTTTATTTCATTCATTTTGATAACTTGTTTAGTCGAATTTCTCACAAAATAAATTTACATCTGCTTCTTATTATGGAATCCGACAGTGGCATTGAACTAATTCTGATAACAAAAACAACCAGAATTTTTTTTATTCGGAAGGGATAATAATCCGAAGTTTTCCATGATAAAAATTCCTAATAAGCCCCATACGAATTATGAAATTTATTGTTTTATCGATATCTAATCACTGTTGACAAAGAATCAATTCTTTGACCCATTAGGTTTTAGTGGTCTAGCTGCATCGAGTAATATCCTCTCGCAGGGCTGATTGGTTTGTGACATTCTTACCCAGAGTAGTGCCACCGTAGTGTTATTCTACAGCAACGTCCATTATGGCTTAAAAGAGTCGTTGAAAGGATGGACAATATGATCTGGTAGAGTATCATGGGTTGTAAATATCGGCCAAGTCGTCATTTACAGTAATTTCGAACCGATGTCATTTCGAATGATGATAAATTTGAACACAATTATTGCTTTCAAAATACTGTTGTTGTTTGTTTTTTTCATTTTATTTAGACTATTACAAAAATAACAACAAATGAATTGTGGACAAAGTATGAGAATAAACTAGGTTATCCAAGGTTTTTTTAAAAAGCAGAATGATTCAGATATTAGTAGCGGCTTTTTAATTATTAACCGGCAGTGCATTTGTAGAGAGAAAAGTAACAATGTCTGATCCATGATCATTCCAGGTATAGATATATAACTAGTGAAAGCGAGGAACTCTTTCCAAGCTAGACCATATTACACTGCCAATAACAGTACCTATCTTTCTTGGCACAAGCACTGGTTTGGTTCACAATTTGCTTCATTTTTTACCTTGACCTAGTACTAATCTGTTTTAATGCTAGTTACCTTACCATCGCGCAACCTACACCGTTTGTACTTCCTGTCTTGATGGACAAGCTTATAATGCATGTCAGGTATATCTGTTTGAATCATGAACACATTTAAGCATCAAGAAAGATAAGACGTTACATGGAAGATATTCTTTTTGCCATTCGACTTTTTCATTTGTTTCACCACTAGGTCTAGTGAACTTGTGAAGAAAACGACGAAAAAAGCGTCGTAGCCATTGAACGGAAGGGCAAGAACGGCAACTTTCTCCCTCATCTTTTTACCCACACAGCTGTTTCAATAAAAAATTGATTTTGGTCCTACACACTATCTCTGAGCGTCGTATCTTTTCCATAAAAAATAGTTTATAATATGCGCTTTTTTATTATCAGATCACGTACTATCATATCTTGTGCTTACAATTTTAAAATGTCTGGGTACGCCTCTGGTTCTGGGATGTCATTAAACAACATATAATTATGTTGCTGTGAAGTTGTATATTTTCATGTGATATTTCGGCAGGGACTTATAAATTATTTTAAAGAAATTGTTTAATCTCCAACTGTATGGCGATAAAGTCTTGACTTTAAAGTTAGGTATATAAAGATGAAAGAGAACATATTTTATTTAAGCTAAACTGGCGTTGGAACGAAATTCATCGGGGATGGGGGGTGGGGGGCTGCTCCCATTTCTGAACATCAGAATTTGCCGGGAATAATTCAATGATGAATAAGGGACATATTTATGAGAATTATTGGGGGGACTGCAGCCCCACCCCCAAGCCCCCGGTTCCAACCTTGCATGGTTTCACACCTGCAGCACTTGTGGTGTCATTACTCGCCACATTTTCGACTCCCATAATTTTATGCACACTCAGGTAGCTTAAAACAAAACTTTTTAGGTCTTAACGGTCTGAGATGAGATTTTAAAACAACATTTTAAAAGCTGCTGTCTTTATAGTCGATCCCGACTTCTCCCAGTTTGTTGTAAACGTGTAAAAAGTTTCGATATTGTTGAATGATGACATAGAAGACGTGCTAAAGTACGATTTGATAATCCAGCATCATGCATCACAATTGCTCTTTCGCGTTCTTGTAGTATCAATACGGACATTGTCATAATGTTCTGTAACATAAAGCCACATTACACAATCACTGTGACTTTTATAGGCAGTGATCTAAATTATCAAAATTTGCACACAAAGTCACATATTACACGTACAAAAATTTAAAATGAGACGTTTCTTGCGTTTTGGTGACCACCTCCAGACTGTAAGGTTTTATGGTATATTAATAAAGTGCTTTCTTGTAAAAGTGTTTTATTTTGATGCACTAATTGTATATTAATAAGTAATATAATTTACAGTTCACGCTATGTATGTATTTTCATTTAAATCATATAATATTGCATTTTCACTGTTGTCCGGTTAATATATACATTATGTGTTCATTTGTATTGACTGCTATGAGCAGACCGTCATTCGTTATGATAGCGCGTTTACAGATGACGTGTTTTATTCAATGGAAAAACAACAGTTAATGCATATGGGCGCATTCTCATAACATTTTAATAATGCAAACTTGCCTTAACATGGCATGTCGATATTTTACTAATAGTTCAGTCAGGCTCATGCTTATAAATCTTTAAATACTTATGGCTTCCGTTATAGATTTTCTCTAGAAATAAAATATAACCGTAATAATGGCATGCTATATGCAAGTATTGACCTCCAATGTAAGATCTATGTTAAACTGACCTTTAAAACCAATTTAACTTTTAGGTGGCATTGTGTCAATAAACGTCTTGTATCACTGATAAATATGTTTGGTATAGTGTCACGTATTTGGCATTTATTCAGGAGTTACGAAAGTGGCCCCGGTGGCCCAGTGGTTAAGCTGTCGGGCTCAAGGTTGGGATCAAATCTTAGTCGAGGCATAGGTGTGTTTAATCTCGATGCTGGCTCTTACACAGTGTGTGCTCTGCCCTCAGAAGGTAGGTGCATGCCACTTGAACCGATCAGTGATCCACAACTGGTTTATCAAAATGGTATGTGTTAACCTGTCTGTGGGAAAGCACGTATTAAAGATCGTAAAGAGTAGCCTTCCATTAGTTATGTATTGACTACATTACAAAATAATTATGTAGTGTTTATGTATAATGATATACATTAAAAAGGTTTACATTATACAGAGTCCAGCTGTTTCAAGCAAGTCTTTGTGCTAATTGATCGCCTTTTTATATATAGATGTTCAAAATAAATTTTCATTATTTAGTTTTTACATGACAAATACGTGTTGACAGTTTATAATGAGATGCATCTTTAGTAAATATTGGGAATAGTGATATTCAAAGGATCTGTAAAGGTACATCACAACAGCCGTGGGTCTTTACAGTTATTACCGGAAGAATTGTACGCCATTTTGGATACTACATTCAACACAACAAAACAAAACAGGAAATTATTTGTTTTTCATATCCATTAGTTTGCTTCTGCAAGTATGTTATTGTCGGCATTCACCATATCTTCAAACGACTGACCGCAGAACTATATCTTCTAGTAATCAGAGCTGTTCATTGGCAATATCGAAGACTAATAAACGATCAGTGATAATTTATAGATCAATTCTTCTACAGTAGCTCGTCGTCTCAGGTCACTATTCCGGACATTTTGCCAGTCCAATTATATTATCAGTGTGGAGATAATTTATAGGGGCGCGTCAACGCCTATAGTGCATCACGTTCTCTCCCGGACGTGTTTACCGATGCTAAGGAGCCATGTGGTGCACATAATGGTAGGCTTTAAAGCTCCATTGCATCTTAAATTGGAATTTACATCACAGACGTATTCGTAAATCCGCCAGTAATGTAGTCAATTGAGAAATAATGCTTTTCTATGGTAATAGGATTCAATTTCAAATAAAGACAACAAAGATCAGATTTGGTTTGTTTTTGATGTATTCAAATATTTAAAAAATTGCTACTTCAGAACCAAAAGGGTGCAAGTCAGGGTAGCAGATAAGGGAGAAAAGATTCAAAATCTTTCTCACCTAAAGACAAGTTTTATGTGGAATATCTTTTGATTTCAAGATAAATTTGGGATAGCTTCAGAAACCTTTTGTGCCACAAATGCACCTCACTTAAGGGCATTCTGTGATACCAGTAAGTGCCAAACACAGACTTACACCCTTTTGCTTCTGATGCAGCGAAATACAACCAGCATTAACGGAAGCACCAGTGTTTATAAACATTTTTTTTTAAATCTAGACTTCTAGTAGGTCATGAAACTAATATTATGACAACACCTTACAAATTTTATAAGCAAGAGACCTAATTAAAATCACTGACACATTTTGTTTAAGACTCCTGTCTTAGCTGTTTATTTAACCATAAGAAAACTATTGGATGTGTCAAAATGGACTTGTTAAGGAAGAAACTGTCTGTAACGTGTAATTTCAAGTGTTCAACACTATACCAATCTAATACACAGTGTTGCACGGTCAATGGTTTTAAGCTGTCCATATGCATTTACTAAATGATGAGACTGATTTGTCATTACCATCGCAAATTAATTTAAGACAGTTTGTTTTTTAAAGTTCTATAAATGTATTACTTTTTGTTAAATCTACATTTATTCTTATCTCTTTTGGATAGGTCTACATTTAGTGTGTGAAACAAATCGCTTGTATGTATCTTACAGAAATCTTTGGAAAGTTAATTCAAAAGAATTTTTGATGTCAATTGATCGACAAACCTAATTTTGTTGCTACGTGTTTGGAAACACATTTAGACCATTTGATTTGAGATCCGTTTCCTTGACGCTCATTTGAGTTAAAGCATCCCAAAGCATCAATGGCTTAGGCCACAATTTCCTTAAAAGACGTTTTCAGAAGTCCTAACATCTTCTAGCGCTCATCACGCACGTAGCAACACGCAGTCTTCCGCCTCAGACGCGCGTCTCTTTGAGATCTACAGGTCGCTTGTTACCTCGGATTAGGGGTGATGTATAAGCATTTGACAGATAATTGCTAAATCAGAAAGAAAAGCCAATAAGGCCAGGTCAGTTTATCTTCGATTCATTCGTCCCCTCTACGCTAAATGTGTCTGCTGCTTTACTTCTACTCTAGTAATTACAGGAGTACATCTGAGCATTTATCTTAATAAAGATTGGATCAAATTTTCATGTTTCGTTTCTGCTGGTTCAACATGGTGACTAGGACATAACAGATGGAGCGCGTCATTAGAGGAAGTATTCGCTACACGTAGTCTTAATTATGCGCGTGTGCAAACAAAGCGCACGAGCAAGTACACAGCACGCACATGCTTTATTCCAATTGGAGGAGAGTGTTAAGGCGTGGCTAAGTCTAAAATGACAAATATATTAAAGGCAAAATATTTTAAACATTTTTCTTACCTGAAGTCGGCCACAACAGAACATCACCACGATCACATCCAAAATTGGAACCCAGACTAAGTGCATGGATTCCTACCCACCACTCGCCCTTCGTAAAAACGCCACGTCAATGGCATAGGACAATTAATTAGACGCACTCACACCACACAGCAGCTGGCAAGATGGCAATGGCCAGCATTTTTATGTTCAGCGAAAATCTGTCTGTATGTGATTTAATAACTAGGTTAACGCTTTCTGATTTCTTCGCTTTGAATCCATTAGTGAAGAAATCTGTGATCGAAGATTCACCATGTCAACCCAACGTTTTCCCGTCACCAAATCACAACTGAAGGTATCCAACCAGGTTGCATAACAACAGTCTATGTGTTAATATGTGACGGTGGCAGTAGATGAGTGTGTAGGTAGTATTAAATCCTGAGAGCTGGAGACGATGCGGCATTGTGGCAGACGACACTTGGCGCGAGAGCACGCACGGTCGGTCACTGGCTGCTACACAGATCTGTCTCCATAATGAAGTGCTGGGGTCGATTATCGAGACTCTCAGTCATCAATCTGCCTGCCTATCATTCATTCCTCCATATTTCAGCACATTTCAGGTAGAGGCAGCGTGCCTATACCGCTTGATGCTTCCCACTCGCCATTAATATTCCTTACTTGTATCTAAGCGCACTTTTAACAATAGACCAATACTGGCGTACTGAACTTCAGACATTTCCTGCTAGTGGTTACCACGGCAACGTGTTCATTGCTACTTGACAATAACCTGGCATTTTGATGTAAGGTGACAGGCCTAAACATTGAGCTTGTTAAGAATTTCCCCACCCTCTGGCTTTCTAGTCACAGATGTCGTCAGGATGAAGTTGCAGTTTCTAACACACAACTTGGTTAACAAATCGATACTGTTGGCGCTTCAAAGAGTTACACAAATTAGTGTTGTGTTGCGTTATAGTTGACATACACAGCTACAATGACGAATAGGTGACATTTTCTCCTTACAGTGTTATCCAAATAAGCAATGACAAGGGAATATGCTATTAACGTCGGCAGCCTATCGAAAGCGCCGATACTATTCCCTCGCCGACAACAATATGGAGCTTCAGTAGGAATTTAGATTTCGTGTCGTTTAGTAATTGAATATGGAATATTAACACCACTTTGATACAACAGTCGCCTTACATTTGATCTCATTAGTGGCATGTTCATTCAAGAGTCAATTGAATTAGCGTCTAATGAACCTATGAGGCATGCTTGAATTTGGAAATGAGGAGTCATTTAGTCATTGTAACGTCAGTGTTGTTTTCAACTTTGTAATTTATCAATATGTCAATTTGGTAACATATACTTAGTTTTTGTTTATTATGTAAAGTCATTTGTGATAAATATAATAGATTGCATTACTTACATCCAATTTATTGGGGGTTTTTTCATATAGATTTACTGTAGTTGTTTTCAACTTTGTGTGTAGCCAAATTATCTGTTTAAAAGAAAAATAAATATATTTTGGTTTTTTTTCTTTCTTCTTCTTAATTTTCTTCTTGTTCTTCTTCTTATTATTATTATCAAAACTCAAATTTAACGAACTTAACATTTTATGTTACGTATATACAATTTAATAGTTCTTTTTTCAACTTGAATAAAATATGCTGAATGGCTAAATAATGAGCAATGGTCATCTGAATAGAACATATCTTAACTTTCATAAACCAAACAATTTCCCATCTTTTGAGAGAGCAGCAAAGAAAATAATAACGAAGACATCCAAGAGTCAGATCTCTAACAGTATATTTCAGAATAACTGGAAACACCAGAAAATCAAAGAACAGTTTGAGATGACAGACATCATTCCATATTGTATATGGTAGTATTAATGATTTGACTGTGGTTCATGAATAAATATTGTTGTAGATACATGACAGTTGTTATCTGGTGTATACATACTGACTAGCTAATTATAACAGTAGTGATTAATCCAGAAGTTTGTACTGGAGACATTTTTTTAACAGTTTTAATTGGAAATGAACGTACCCAGAAGATAATGCTCTATACAAAGACTTCTGGTTGATTCGCAATGTCCTAATGTTTGGTACGATTTTTTCTTTCAGACTTGTTATTCACATTGCAATATCGAATCGTTTAAATATATAAATGCAGCATACCTCGGAAATAAAATGTTATCCTTTTTTTTATCTTGTAACAAAAAATGATTATGCTGAACAATTACACTGTAATTACAATCTCGGAACCTAATGGAAAGAATTTGTCATATCACAATGCACATATCACTACAATCTATAAAACAATGCAACGCATAAACCAGGAAATAAAATATTTATCTCCTTATTCTCTAAATAGCTAAAACTGACGTAAATGTATCATATGCTGTATAGACATGAAATGAAAAAAGCCAATAGACTTGCTAATAAGGAAGGAAACAAGAACGCGGTATTCGTTTTAGCATAGACAAATCAAAACACCTAAGAGAGTGATTCCTTTGCTTTCAAGCAATATTTTGTCTAAAAACATTAGACTAGTTTTCATTTCGTCAGTAATGCAATGGTGACGTGAACACTGAAGTAATCGTCTCCGCCGCCGGAAGTGGATCCTTAGAACCTGCCTCTGATATGAAATAAGAAAAAAGTGATGAAACAAGTCCAATATCTTCTTTAATGCTTGAATTGGAAAAACTAAACCAATATTGTGCTTCTTAGAAATGAACACTATAATGCCAGTGTCATTTAGCAAGATTGTCTTTATATTTAACTGAAGAACAGTCTACTATAACAGAAAGACGTGCATTTGTTATTACTGGCAAGCCTGTTGAAGGAAACAATTTGGTAACACTTGAGATATCTTCATCTGCACACTTCTTAGCTTTGCATGAGAACAAGGCTCGTCTGACAAGGTTTCTATTAAAGCAGCTGAGAGCAAATAGAAATACATCACTTGACAAGAATATTTAAATAAAAAGTGAAGTTATGGAAGATAATTATGATTTATTAGCTGCTGTTTCAACATATAAAAAGGACGAAAAATATATCATGGTGCATGACATCAACAGGAACTTAAATCATTCTCAATTTTAAACATCTAATGTGTATGTTTTTTCTCTCTGTACTTTTCGTGTCTCACAGAAAATAAGTGAACATATATCCTAGGGGAGTTGGAGTGGAGGAGGTGGGAGGGGTCTGGGGGGCTGCAGCCCCCACCCCAATAATTCTCATAAACAGGGTTTTTTTTAAAATTCATTATTGAATTATTCACCTACAAATTCTGATGTTCAGAAACAGGAGCAACCCCACCCCTCCCCCAATATGAATTTCGTTCCAACGCCCCTATAACATCAATAAGATCCTCTATTTCCT
The DNA here is from genome assembly GCA_032355785.1 of Symmetromphalus regularis. Classification (NCBI taxonomy): domain Eukaryota; kingdom Metazoa; phylum Mollusca; class Gastropoda; order Neomphalida; family Neomphalidae; genus Symmetromphalus; species Symmetromphalus regularis. Next base: position 1,196 of record JAULBS010090852.1, on the reverse strand, counting down.
TATATGAAACCACACATCTTGATTTGTCTTGACTGTGTTCATCAAACATCACATCCTTCTTATTGTCACAGGCAAGTTAAAACTTGTGTAGATTTTTCAACTTCTGTGATCAATTAAAGCTGACAAATTGCGTAAATAATAATAATAATAATTTCATAAATACAACCCTTCATTAGTGACTCTACCCTTTGTATCGTTCCTGCAGTGAAGTCGTGTGATACAATGAAGAGATAACTGAACTGCGTTCAGGACGAAATTGCAAGCTAGACAAGTCTTTAAGCTTCATGTTAAACCCCGTGAGAACGTTTGGTACCATTGAAATTGCTACGTAGCGACCGAGCACGATAGCCTATCCTGAACGTAAAATAGTCCCTCCCAATGCAATGCAGACTTTAAACGCATACTCCCACGGACCCTTGACCTAATTAATTTCCAAACCAAGAATTAATTTTAAATATAAACTTTTGATTTGTCCATAGAAATACTTCATTCAACTACTTACATAACAACCGCATCTCGCTTATTATCAATACTTTAAAAATAGTAATGAATTATGGTAACGGACAAATAAATCGGAAAAAATAAAGTTTTTTTTCCTGTTGAAGTTGTGACGTATATATTTCGAGTCACGTGACGGTTATTCCCCCGTTACCCGTTATTTTAAAACTTCTGAATATTTTTGAGGCTGCAAAAGAAATACTAGGAGATTCGACCTTGAAATTTGAAATGTTTAAATGTGAAAAAAAATCGATCGACTCGACATGGTTCAGTTGCAATGTCTAGCATGATATGAAAACGAGATTTAGTATAACAAATTCATGTACGTTTCATTCGTAATCAGTATTTAGAGCACAAAGCGCCTCAAATTCCGTGGGAGAGTTTGAACAGGTGGATTCGACATATAATAATAATGTTCCAAACATGTTCCAATGGATTTAAGATTTAAATCTGTCACAGCACGGGAAATGTAAATCCATACATTCTAGTAAATAAATATCTAATAAAAATGTAAACCTACCCCCCTCCCCCACCACATCCCCACATTTGATAATTCCTAGAATAAACAGCTAAGTCACTGTGGAACAGGGAGGGGGCTGAATCAAAAACATTACCAGAAGCGGAGAGAGAGAGAGAGAGAGAGAGAGAGAGAGAGAGAGAGAGAGAGAGAGAGAGAGAGAGAGAGAGAGAGAGAGAGA